>JAECUM010090683.1:0-20694 GCA_016617855.1 Megalonaias nervosa
GTATTGACCAAGTGAATGAACTCCTCACATCCCCGAGTGTGTCCTCTACAAAATGTAGTTCTATGTCTTTTTTTGGCTATTCACCATTACCTTACATATTGATAAGTTGATTGTTTTCTTTTTTTAGTTTCTATGTTTGTTCACATTGTTTAAATGAATATAATACATACTTATGATATAAACATGAAAGATGGTTTTAATGATAAAAGTAGAGCACTAGTAGAAAAACAGATGGTTACCTACGCCTTTCACATGAACGCTGCCATTCACGTACCGGCGTATGGAAATTAATGTGGAATTGGAATATAAACTAAGCGAAATCATGAACCAACAAGAGGTAATTAAAATATGTTAATACATTTACAGTTGATCTAAGTCATCATTCTACTCTAGTAACAGTACCACCAATAATAAACTCACTCCCTCTTCCTCTCTCTCTCTCACTCCGGTCGGAATTGACTTTAAATTTCTCAAGCTTACAAGAAATATATATATGCATGAATGCACGCATGCACGCATACGTATCTACATACCTGCCTAGCTACCTACCTACATACATACATGCATACATACATACATACATACATACATACATACATACATACATATATACATACATACATACATACATACATACATACATAAATACATACATACATACATACATGCATACATGTACATATGCATGAATGCACGCATGCACGCATACCTATCGACCTACCTACCTACCTATATACATACATTCAAATATTCATTTATACATACATACATACATACATACATACATACATACATACATACATACATGCATGCATACATACATTCATGCATACATACATACATACATACATACATACATACATACATACATACATTCATGCATACATACATGCACACATACATACATGCATACATACGTACATACATACATACATACATACATACATACATAATGTATACACCAAACATTGAAAACACATTTTGAAACTGGAAATAATTTGTTAGTAAAGACAAGCTCATACATGCACATGATCTACAAAAGAAACATATGTGCTATCACATACGCACGTTAGCAATTTTTTATAGACACACCACTTATTCCTCACATACAAAACCCATATGAGAAGGGAAATAATTTGTGTGGGGCAAAGATAATGATATACGCGAACAAGCACACTCAAACACGAACACATTTGGCAAGATGATTAGTCTCTTATCCAGAGATTGGTTTGTTTCTGAAAATTGCCTTTTGCTAATTCCAGTGCCCCTGGTTAATGCTGACACCTCCAAGGCTGACTGCTACACACACACACACACACACACACACACACACACACACACATCGGGCTTTACCTCAAGGATTGGTGGAGATGGGAAATGTTGAGATTCGAGGCTCCCTTCAGAGCCCCATTCATCCATTCCCGTGATTCTGAAGGCTGTTCTTGTTTTATCACTTGCTATTCGACGCCGTGGATGTGGCCTCTCTTGAAATGGCTGTTGTTGCTGCGGTTGCTGTTGTAATATCTCCAGAGCCCAGTCCACTGTCTGTGTCAATGTGGACGACTCTGATGTCCTGAGCTTGGTTTTCCTCTGTGTTGGATTATTCTACCACTGTTTCTAACAAGGTTGTGAATGTGATGTCCACTTCTGGTTTTCAGTCCGCTTTTTCTATAATTTTTAATACAAATTAATATCATATTCAGCCACTTCTTGCGTCAGAGCAATGGCGCTAACACTTGTCCAATCATATCTCCTTTGTTCGGGGACCCCCCCCCCAAATAAATACGTGCATGCATGATTACATACATACATACATACATACATACATGCATGGACGCATACATACATACATACATACATACGTACATCTATGCATGCATGCACGCACGCACGCACGCTCGCACACACACACGCACGTACGCACGCACACGCACACTACATACATACATACATACATACATATATATATGCAATCTAGACCATCACAATTTGATATGAAGTAATTATCTCAGTTTTTATAGCAATGTCGTTAATATTCCTATTTCAAATATGTCGCATTGTTATGTTATCGATGCAGTTTTGTATACATAAAAGTTACAATATATATATACATAGTTACATTATGAGACGCACATAATTATTTCATTGTTGAGTCAGGAGACAACTGTTTATGTCATGCATGGGGTAATGTGGTTTTCTTAATGTATCTTTGAGTGGCATCTCATCTTTCCAAGAAAAAAGATTGGAGTTGTTAAGAGTGTTGATTTCAATGTATATGTCTTTGCAAATGCTATGTTTCAAACTAATGTTCTATTGGATACATTGTATATTTGCGTTACGTCCATAGTGCATTCACATGTATAGTTGTTTCATTATGAAAAAAGTAATACGTCATCTGGGTAGTCTGAATATCCTTGTTTTCTGTGTAAAGTGATCAACAACATAAAACTTTCGGTTATCAGTACATGCATTGCCAAACAGTTTCCTTAATATTCTTTGTGAACATCATATTGTGATATCGTTATACAAACATTTTGTTTGCAATAGGCCTTTGTAAGTGCACTAGCGTATCCGATTATTCAAATGTCTCGTCTAGTGGCTTGTCTAAAGGTGAGACTGTTACAAATAAGTTTTAATAATACCACTATTGATCGGTTTGGCAATTATTGAATATATTACATTTTTCACGGAATATTGTGTCTAAATTTCCAATAATATTAATTTAATTTAAGAAATATGTCACTATAATCCTTTCCCATTTCATGAATCTATTTCACCCCTTTTCATTCCATATTGTTTGGATTATTGTATATGATATATATATATATATATATGCCATATATATATATATATATATATATATATATATATATATATATATATATACTATATATATATATATATATATATATATATATTCGAGACATAACACGTGTAGCGTTCTTTATATAAGAAAAGTGTATCAATCTAATAAATACATTTTCGAAAACATATCTTGTCAGATATTATTTATCCATAATTGTATCCATGTTACGAAACGAAAAGGTTATGAATCTACAGTGTGCTCAAATATCCATCATACGGTGCTACAATTACATACATGAACTTGTTACGTGTAACAGATAACAAATCATCCAATTTATTTTTTGCGAACGTTACGGATGGTGTACTTATTTTTACTTTCCCCTAATTAATTTAAGGATGCAAACTACTTTTCAGATAATTAAAGTTATGCAAACTTTTATTGTTTATAAAAGCCACTGTTAATATGTCTATATGGCACATGTTCATCAGGAGTGGTCTTAAAGGTTCTAGTGAATCGATCTTTGGGCAGAAACAGTTTCTTTAGAAGAACATTTCGGTAAATTGCATCAAAGAGAATTTCTTAAATATATTGTGCAAATATTCTTTATAAATTAATTGTTGAGGCTATTAACTAGCTGTGTGTTACGTATTTGTAATTTAATTATTTGTTTGTTTGTTTTGATTTTTATAGCTTATTTCATTGAATTACATGTTACTGTAATGAAAATTTTGTCTGTGGGATTTGAATTTTTTATGAATTCAGTTCATTTCTATGTTTTTTTTTTTTTTTTTTTAAATTCTCCCAGCAAACATATCAGAGTGCAAAATTGTATTTTTAGCTGACTTAGTTCTGACCTTGATTGAAAATTGGTAAACACAGAGTGAAAATCGTTGGTCGTTATCAAGGTCATATTGGCTTGAGTAGTCAGCTCTGTTGTAAACAACGTTTTTTTAATTTTCTTATTATTGAATGTTGTAGTATGATTCGTTTTGGTCCATTGCGGACGTGACATTTGGCATGTTGTCTTACTGTGCCATGCGAATTAAGTGACCACGTAACCCCGTCACGTGATCTAGAGATGTGTTTAAAATTAGCGTTTTATAGTGATTTAATTTAGTCGTAATTTCACACCTCCAGAGCTCAGAGGTGTTTCTGTTGTTGCAAAATTTGAATGGAGTTTTTATTTAAAATAATATATTCTCCCTGGAAATCACTTCTGTTCATTCAAATTCTTGGACAAAGACATAATTAGGAAATTATTCGGAATTATAAAGACGGATTATTTATTCTAGGAGTAAAATAGGAACTGTTGTCACATCAGCACAAAAGAGGTTATAGAAGATGTCATCGCCTTCCATCTTGGGACTTCATCGGGATTCGAACTTTGATTCATCGGGATTCGAACTTTGATTCATCGGGATTCGAACTTTGATTCATTTAGATCTTTTTAGTGATAGGGCTTATATTTTTAAATTCTAGGATTGATGTTTGGATTAGATTTGCAAACCGTAAGTCCTTTTTCATAGCTTTACATTGTTTTCTAGGGAAATATATTATTCTGTTAAATTTACACTCTTTTCTTTGTTACTTTGAAAGAGCCTAATCATGTATAACTGTGTCATTAAAAACATGATGCATTAAAGTGTACATAGAGACGTTGGAATGTGGTGACAGTCAGCAGTAAATACTCTCTAGGCTTGGCTCGCTTCCTCGCTTCATGTTTAGTTATATTCGCCGTAAATCAAGGCAGACCCAGACGAAACAAATAATTAGGACCGTTGTGCAAAGAACACTACTATTAACGTGGGTACCCTGATCGTTTCTCGGAATAGGAAACACAATGAAAATGTTCAAATCTCTTCCACATTATGTCGCTTGTTGCTGCAATGATCCTTTCTATCTGTATATATATATCTTGCTCCTTCGCACTCACGAATAGGAATTCTCCACTGTGTATCTTTCATATTACAAAATATCCATTGTATGTATAAGAAACGCAACTGTGCTAAATTATACGTACCTATTGCGTAGTGTATAAGCAAGAACTTTATTGAAGTTGTGGAACCTTCTAGCTTCACCCAAAACTTGATGCCTAGCGGTAAATAATACTCTGGTACCAAAGAAAAACACATCGTATTGTACTGACGTATGTGTGTAATAAAATGCCTCGGGGGCTGGGCTGAAACACTTCACCTCGCTGATTAATTTAAAAAAAACCAATATTTTATAAGTGTTTTAATATCGTAGACAGAATTCACCGTAGAGCACGTGCTGATCAATGAAGTCCTTTGAAGGTAATAAATAAATTGTGTATCCCATCAAGAACAGCAGAGTACTAGCTGCCAACGAAATTGTGGTAATTCCTTACGTATACCACTGCATAAGAGTCTAAATGATCCGATGTTAGGATTTTAACAGGTACATTAATATTAGTTTGACGTGACATTTGTAAACAATTCAACCCTTATTTTATAGTAGAGATAATCCGAGCACGACTGTATATTCACTTGCTATGCCTCCAGAACTGACACTTGGTTGCATGGCTTTGAACGAAATAGAAACTGTATTTAAACACAAACAAAGCTTGAGTGAATACTTCGTACTCTAATGCGGAGTTAAGGTGCGAATTGGACACCTGGAAATAGTTGAATTTATTCAAGTCGAGGGAGCCGTGGTAAGTTGTTTCGGTTATATCAACCTCAACTGAATAAAACTCATCAAACCTTGCAGCAATGTTTTAATGTTTGGCCATACAGGGAACAAGCAAGCACAAAACACAGAACTTGATCGGAATGCAAACAACATATTCGAAATAACATAGGAACGTTTATAAAGAACCAATTGAAACGTACATAATATTTGATCCCTTTCATATAGATATTGTTGTTAAACTGAGCAGCAGTAGAGCTGAACAGACCACTTGCCTGAGACATTAAAGTTTTTGCCTGAGACATTAAAGTTTTTGTCTTAATAATGAAAACTTCTTTAATTGACCAGATTTTTTCTGATTTTTTCACAATCTGGTCACTACGCGTTGGTCGTTCAGCTCTACTGCTGCTATGAATTAAACAGCCATTATAGATATTATCAATAATGAGTATTGGAGAACCACACTCAGCTAAATTAGCTCTACTGCTGCTGTAAATTAAACAGCTATTATAGATATTATCAATAATGAGTATTGGAGAACCACACTCAGCTAAATTAGCTCGAGAGCGACTAGAGGCAATTAAAAAATTTCTACCTGTTCGTGATTCTGTTAAGCAACAACTACAATCGCGTCAGGAGTCTCAGGTGGAATTTACAGAAGATACAGAACAATTATTTAAACCGATTGTCGAACCAACGAAGAAAATTGTTACAGCAACCGAGGCAACACAACGAGCTCTTGCAACATTGCCTGCTGATATTGCTGGTCGTATTCAAGCTGCTCATCCACCACCACAAGCAGCTCAACCACCACCACAAGCAGCTCAACCACAACCACAACCACCAAGAACCAGAACTAAGATAATAGATAAATTTACACCTGAAGGTATTGTTGCTATCAGGGACCCAACCCAATTATTTGATATTGCCGCGTTTGGATATTATGAAAGAAAAAAATATGTAAAACAAGAACATGTTACATCATTAAGCTCTGCCAATTGGATTAAGGATATATATCGCGTCGCTACTGGTATTCCAGAAATCAGATCTAATGAAGATATTGAAAAATTTAATGAATTTGATGAGATTGTACATAGATATATAAAAGAGACTAAACAAAGCAAACAATCATCACAACCACCACAACAACAACTACAACAACGACAGCTACAACGACAACAACGAGAGCTACAACGACAACAACAACGAGAACAACCGTCACCGCAACAAGAACAACAATTTCAAGAAACTATGAAACGATTTCAATCACCACGACAACGACAAGAACAACAACAAAAAGAAGAATTTGCAACATTTCCACAATCACAATTACTATCACCACTACCATCATCACAACAACGAGAGCAACGAAAACAATTAGAACAAGAACGACAAGAAATAATAGAACAACAACGACAACAAGAACTAAAACTACAAAGTGATTACCCAAGATCACCAAAATCACGAATACCAATTCTATCTAAACCAAGTAAAAAAAACACCACTGAAACCAAGTGAAGAAAAAAAATTTCAAGACGCTCCCGGCGCAACTGGAAGTGGTTTAGGAAGTGGTCTTATTACTTGCCCCAATAACGTTCTTGCTGATGTCGATCGATTAGAAATTCTCATCGGAGGAAAACGAGCTGGTAATAATTCCCCAGAAATCATTAATGAAGTAGCTGATATTTGTAAACGATTATTTACAGGCGGTGTCATGGATATTAATGTATATCGATCCCTTATTAATGAAATCGCCGACGATTATTATAGTGATTAAGTATGTAATTAGTGATAAAGTCACTTAATAATAATATGATCATACACAATACTCGTGGACCTACCATGGTCAGGGTAATAAACTCTCGATTACCGGTATACAAAACGACCTACGGAGATGGATTAGGTGATGTTATTCGGGGTCTGTTTAGAAGGATAGCCCCAAAAGCAATACCGATTGCAAAGCAGTTAGGAATGAAAGCTATTGATGTTGTTCGTGAAAAAGGTATAGGCGCTGTTGGTAATCTCGCTAGCAAAGCGTTTTCAGCAATTAAAGATAGACTATCACGATTAATACGCAGACCACAAGCGACCCGACCTCAACCTGTGAAATTACCTAGCACTGAAGTGATGCCCGCAAGTGTAAGTAAAATAATAAATCAAGTAGCTAATCAAAAACTAGCGGAGTTAGCTGATATCCCGATGTCGGAAAAGGAAAAAAAATATAACCGCTAGTCTGATAGCAGGAAGTGGTCTTCGAAGTGTTAGACGAAGACGATAATAATAAAGATGTTTAAGCGTATATCTGACCCCGCGTTTGACATGGACGCACCAGTTCTCAAAGATGAGTCTGTGCGCGATTATCAGTATTATTCTTACGACGCACGAATTCCAGATCAGCGTGGACGAATTGAACTACAGGTTCAGGATACAAGTAGGTATTTCTTACCCGCTGAAGCATTTATCGAAATAGAAGGTAGACTCTTGAAAGCAGATAATACAGCATACGGACTTTTAGATCGACCTGGTTTTGTTAACAACGGTGTTATGGCGTTATTTAACAGCGCCATATATATGATTGACGGAAAAAATATTGAATCCTGTTTAGAAAATGTTGATGTTGCCACAACGATACTTGGTCTTGCAAGATACAGCGATGATTACTCAAGATCAGCTGGTCCATCAATGATGTTTGCAAAGGATACAGCTGATCATCCAGAAAACAGAAACGTAACACTAAATGCAGCTGGAACTGAAGTCGCATCGATGAATGAAAATTTTAACTTAGGATTCGCATCACGTAGAACAATGTTAAACGATGAAGAAAATTTTTCATGTGTGATTCCACTGTCACATATATTTGGATTCTGCAGAAATGTTAGGAAGGTTATATTTGGCGCTAAACATACAGTGGTACTTGTTAGAAAAGCCACCGACAATGATGCAATATGGCGACCTGGTGCAGTTGCTGCAGGTAAAGTAATACTGACAAAACTTTCGTTGTGGATGCCAACAATGACCCCATCGATTACCGAAGAACAACGATTACTTTCTTTCATGGACAGTGGTGGTAAATCAATATTGTCATGGTTGACTATGACCACAGATAGTACTCAAGGTGCTGTTGCTGGTTTATTTACATGGCAGATAGCATCACAGCAGGGAGTGTCAGCACCACGGCATATATTTATTGCGTTTCAGGAAAATGCCAGAATAGACTCACAGGAACGAAATCCAATGGTGTTTGATACGCTTGGAGTTAGTGAAGTTTCTTTGAGGATAAATGGACACCAAGAACCTTCCGAAGAAGTCTTGCTAAATTTCGATCAAAATCATCTTGCACGTGCATATCATCGATTAATGACATTCATGGGTCGTGATCAAAACATTGATACTGGTTTACAAATATCGCAGCGTGATTTTACAACACTGTATCCAATTTATTACTTTTCACTAGAACACTTAGATTTATTCAGACAATCTGTCGTTGATATACACTTTCGAGCTCGTGTAGCTCGACTGCCCGCTGGTGGTTACAGAGCAATAGCCGTTATACTCAGCGATAAATCGATGTTACTCGAAGGTGTTGGTGGACGAATGAGAGTTATTGATGTTCCAGTAGAAAACATGTAATTAGATCGTTCATAATATTAATAATGTCATATCATCACGTTAGTGTGAGTCTGACTCCTGGTCAGATTAAAAAGCTGCAATCAGCATCAAAAAATAACCGTGGAATAAAAATATCGCTAAAGCGAGAACAGATGAGTGGTGCAAATAAACTATCGTTGACCGAGCGTCAGTTCAAAAACTTCAATGATGCTAAAAAATCAAATAAAGGCGTTAAACTTAATCTTTCTGCGGGCGCCATCAAAGACATCGTTAAGACGGGTGGTATATTTCCACTTCTTGCAGCAATTCAAGAATTAATAGCCGCTGCAGCCCCAGCTGTTGCAAAAGCAGCTGCAATAGGTGCCGTTGGAACCGCTGCTGGAATGGCATTAAAGAAAGCAACCGGACAGGGAATTATGCACGCAGAAAATTTAAAAAAAAGATCACGACAAAAGCAACACGGAAGACGTCTAAGAGCACCAAACGTACCACAGCCGGGCCGTCTAAGATTATCAGGCCCAGCATACGGTCGGGGTCTAAGATTGCCAGGGACTCCACATTCGTGATACGGAAAAGGCCTAAGATTACCAGGGACAGTTTACTAATAACAACCATGTCCAATTTTGATTTACTCGATGCTGCTAAGCAATTAAAAATAAAAAATTTTAGAGGTGTTTTTATGCGCGATCAATTACCGAAACAACCAAACAATATTGAAACCGGTAATATTAATCTCGATAAAAATTCTGGCCCAGGCACGCACTGGGTACGATATGCAATTGATCCACGTGGAATTATTTATTTCGACTCGTATGGATTAGCACCACCAAAAGAATTTTTAAAGTACGTTACCGGCGATATTCCAATCTGGTATTCAACGCTACCAACACAAAAAATAACTGATCCTCCAATATGCGGTCGTGAAACCCTCGCTGTGCTTGACGCTGTATCAAAATCAACAGCACCATCTCATAAAGTCGTGCACGCGTTCACTACACTACGTCATAACACTTAAACAGATATCAGTAAATATAATGGTAGATATTTATGGAAGATCTATTCGCAAAGATAAGGAGAAGATCGATTTATCTAAATATGCAACTCTTGATCAGCTTAGAAATGAAATCGATGATTTATTAAATATCACAAGTGTGGATCAAAATGAAGTCGTCGTTTTTCAGGACAAACAAGGATGATTAAAATCGAGTAACATACAACTACCAGATGTACTTATACGAATTCCCAACGCGGTTGTTAATAATATCGTTACTTTCACTGATCAGGGTAAAATACAGGATTCCGGTAAGTCGGTTAACGATTATGTTTAGAAAACTGGTGATGTATTTACCGGTGACATTATTATGTCAAGAAGAAAAATTACGTATCTCTGAGATCCAATCGCAGATACAGACGCAGCAACAAAAAAAATACGTCGATGATCAAGAAATACGTGTCAGTGCGCGGTGGTATAATGCGTGCATTTCTCGACATGAATAATAATGGTATTAATAATCTCAGAACACCAGAAACAGATTTTGACGCTGCAAGGAAGAAATACGTCGACGATAGGGAAATTCCAATAACTACTTCATTAACGACTATCAATGATGGAATTGCTGCATTTAGAACTGAATATTTTAATCACGTACAAACATTTCTAAATTTTCGTAGAAATGTAAACAGAAATATTAATGATTTTTTGGAACTCCACCAAATGTTATTATTAATCTCGCTGACATTAACGCAAGACTCAACGATATCATTAGTGGTATTCCTAACATTATTCAAAAAACTAATCTCGTTAAAATTCCTCACAAGCAGA
Source organism: Megalonaias nervosa (assembly GCA_016617855.1). NCBI lineage: Eukaryota > Metazoa > Mollusca > Bivalvia > Unionida > Unionidae > Megalonaias > Megalonaias nervosa. Next base: position 10,887 of record JAECUM010090683.1, read on the forward strand.
TCATTAATATCGTGTACACAGTCGCATCAGGAAAGGCAACATGGTCGCAGGAAAATAACACTTTTAAACACACTGCAGAGGTTACTGGTGTATACAGATTATCTGTATTTAGTAGTGCAAAATTCAGTATATTTACCACATTTCCATGGCGTCATTCAACCGATGATTTTTCTGGAATTGTGTCTATAGTGTTAAATAAAGATGTCGAGGAAACGTTTATGCTAATAGCGAATGATAAAAAGTTAACCGCAGCGACTTATTGGTGGTGTATTGAGTTTGTAGCCGAAACTCCCGAATTAGTTACTTAAATAAGTATAATGAATCAAGAATCATTTATCGACGTTCAACGTCACAGATACGCTCAAGTATGTGAGTGTCAAACTAAACTAAAAAATATCATCGACGATTACACGATAAAGGTAAAAAAATATCGTCGTCGTATGGTTGTTATTGATATAATGGTATACTCGGTTTCTGCTGTTATTGCTGGAACTGGATTATTACTATCAACAATAACGATGACAGCGCCCGCAGTTGTAACAATTATAGTTTCAACGGCAACAACATGTGCAGGTATTTTCAGTATTATCGCTAAGAAAATATCTACGTGTACGAATGATAAACTAAACGAGTACGTGATGAAATTGCACACAGCAACAGCCGCATACACTAAATTATGCTCGTATATTTCAGCGTATCTCAGTGATGGTAAAATATCCGATGAGGAGTTCGTAACGATAATGAAAACCTACGATGAAGCGTTCATAATCGCTAGTGATAATAACGGAAAGATGGAGAATTAAATAATAACGATAATAATAATGTCAGAGTCGCAATTACTTCAGCAGATCGTGGCTAATACAACGCCGTCAAAAAACTACTATGATATCATTAAGTTCAACCAATCCTGAATTTAGCGTTAATTTTCCGACTGCAATTCCAGCAAAGGAAATAGCATTAGCTCAATTACGAGTTTATTATAGTTGGCCTAATATTAGATCAAAACCGTTTGGTGGACAACAACCAAATAATTCACTGGTATTTGCGAATAAAAATAAACCGGATGGAACACCTGATTGGCAGGTTGTTGGAATTTCAACGGGCAGTTATCAAATAGAACAGATTAATGATGAATTCCAACGCAGAATTAAATCTATCACAGGGAAAGAATCTAAAATAGCGATCACTGTTCATGAACCAACACTATCAGCGGCGATTGAAATAAATTCTCCTGATTATCTCGTAGATATTTATCAGAGTTCGATTAGATCCGTGTTAGGATGGCCTGATGTTCCTCCTCCTGACCAAAAATCTAATGGAATTCCAGAACCGACTAAAAATGAGTTTCTCACAACAGAAAAGAGATTTATAAAACGTCCAGAATATCGAAATAAATTTCCGTGGGTACCCGCTGATCGACCAGAATATTATCAAGAGCTCTATGGTGAAAAAATATATATTAAAAGAGTTCACTTACATAAATCTGTTAATAAAGAAATTCACTTTAATGAAGAAAATTTAAAATTATGGTCCGACCCAATTAAACTCGAGTATGAACAATCAGTTAATAAACTACGAAATTTATTTTCTTCTTTATTACAATATTACAGCGAAGATGTAAAACAACAGATAATTGAAACAATAAAACATTTAAACATTACTATGATAGATTTAAGGCTTATTAATGATATAATTTTACACGCTGTAAGAGAGCGTAGGGGTGCTATAGATCTTGATGATAATTTAAACTGGGATATGATGAAAAATTTGTTTATTAAACATTACAAAATAACAGAAAAAGATTTACGAACATTTATTATACCAGATTTAAATAACGCTGAAATGAAGAAATCATTAAATGATCTTATTGAAGAATATTATCCGGGAGTAATTGAATCATGGAGAAAAATAGCCACACCACCGGTTATACTAAAACACAATAACAATCCCTTTGGTGCCGGACGTCATATATCGCCAGGCATTGTAAACATAACAACAACAATTGCAGTCAATCTGGTATGTGATGTTACTGAAGGTAGCTATCAGGTAGATCTTTCTAAGTCTAGCCAGGCTCAGTAAGGGTACATATTATTCAGTTTCAGCCCATCGGTCCCCCCCGGTTCGTTAATTGTATCAGAACCAATTAACCCCGTGTACCTGCGAGTTCATAATCCGTTATTATCAAGAATACACTTTAAACTTACAGACCAAAATAATAGAATTCTGGACACGAGAAATGAAGTCCTAAATATAAACCTGTATGTGAAATCATAATACGTTTTTATTATACAAAAAAAAATATCCGGATGTCTATAATATTATTCTTTTGTTTACATAAAATCCGTGCACAATGAAATCTAGAAAGCTGTGGCTGCATATTGATTATTCCATAACAGCTGTGCGTAAAGTTATTTTAAGAACCGCTATATAACTAAATCAATATCAGCTGTTACGGCTTTACGTATAGGCTCAGTGTTATAATATATATTTTTTGGAAACTATAAAATCTCATTTTAGACAGAAAAATGATGTTTCAGTCCCTACGACAATCGTTTTCGTTAATTATTTAGTGATCTATCTGTTTTCTGTAAGCCGCTGTTAGTGAAGCAGCAAATATTTTATATATTACTTAAATTTAACTGTATTATTGATAAGAGAACGATGGCCGAAATGGTAAGACGGTTGGACGTAGATCGAAGCTCTACAGACTCTCGCGTGTTCGAGTCTCCAAAATGCTAAAGATATTATCTTGCATTTGGCGACTGATGCTATTTAATTGGGGGAACCCGGAGAATTTCCTCGATATCCACAACAGACAAAATACACTCTCCTATCATACACCCTTGAGGGGTGTACCTTTTACACTCCCGGGGTTTTGTATGGGGGGAGAGTGTACTAAATCTGTTGGACGTAGACAAGATTCCCTCGTCATCATCATTTGTATATATTTCATAACCATACAATCATACGTCATTAGGATAAGTTTATGTTTGTGCCGTCCAAAATCAAAATCATAAACCATCTGAACCATATAATCATATATCATTAGGATAAGTTTATGTTTGTGTCGTCCAAAATCAAAATCATAAACCATCTGTATATATTTCATAAGCATATATCACACACAAAACAGCTCCCTGACAAAAAAAAAGTCATGGGAGCTAATATTTATTTTTATATTAAATATATAAATATATATAATGAACCAAGAAAACATTAATGATATTATTTCTGCTATTAAAAAACTAAAACATAACGGAATAAAAATATCTGATAATCTCGACCCTCAGAAAATTATGTGCGATTTTGAATCACTGCAACAGAGAAAATTTGATAATAAATATACACTACCTTCAAACTACAGATTTATAAAATTAATTTATCAATCCATGCTTGAATCACTAGCCATGGTAAACGACAATCAGGTAAAGCTATTTACACCTCTTGCACGTTCTATCGAAAATATTAAATCCAAACTGTCTCACGAGTACGAAAGAAAAAAGATTGTGGATAATCGTGTAATGCAATTAAGAAAGATTATGTTATCTGATTCTGTCAATGCTGAGAGCAGCGACGATGAAGGTGGACCCCTGACAGAGTCAGTGACTGTAATTATGGCTAAACAAAATCCTTGGGAAAATTAACGTTTCAGTAGGTATCTCTCATAGATATGCTTCTGTGGATACCTCATATTGTATCCCAACCATGTTTCAGTAGGTATCAAGTAATCATTTGGTAACATTAAAAATACGGTAGACTAAACGTATTGAAAATTTATTTTTTGTGTAAATCTTTTGGAAAAAGTAGACCTTGCAATTCCGTCTGCCACGTATTGTACCTATCGTGGTACTATGTCAAAATATTTGGCAGCAGAATTAATTGACTTGAACACAATTTCTTCACCATCTGCATTTACAGATTTAATAGGTTTTACAGTATGTCCTGCGCGACCTGTTTTCCCAAACTTACAGTTTTCACTTTGCGTGATAATACGTAGATTTCCAAGTGAATTATCAAGTTTATTGCCGTTGATGTGATCTACCACATACCCATCCTTGATTATTCCAAAATAACACTCGTAGGTAAATCTATGTGAGTAATAATGTTTATTTCCTTTGGTATTAAACGCAAGATAACCAGTATTGGTAACACTACCTACTGGTTTTTTCAATCTGCAGTTTCTAATCACGCCATCACTAGATGCTTCATAATTGGTAAGGATTGGATGTGACACAAATTCGTTTTGTTCCATTTATATATAATACTATTTGTTTAAATCATTATTTTTTTTTGGAAAATCTAGCCAAATAATCTTCTTCGGTTTTTATAGGAGAGTCAGTGTTATTTTTTTTGTCATAATATCGTTTTAGTTCTCTGCATTTTTTTCCGCCACATTTTAGACACAATTGAGTTTTTCCTCTTACTCCAACACCGCATTTTACACACGGTATTGGTCCTGTACTTCCATTTCTGACACATTGCATATGATAACTACAGTATTCAGTCACGCATGTTCTGTTACACGGAGACGTATAACCAATTTTTAACCAGTGGCATTGATTTGGTTGAATCATATACAAAAGATTAATGTTCAATTAAATATATACTTGCCCTAATTATAATATGGAGGAATTATCCGTTATTGAACCTTCCCCTGCTAGATTCGATCTTGACAGACTATCAGAATATAAATTTAGTACTTCGATGCAGGATCTGGCATTAACGGATGAGGATGTAACCGAACGTATTCGTGAAGCAAAAAAGGAATTTCGTGACGATGGTGCAGTTAATGCATGGTCAACATTCAGAGTTGGAAATGTTACTAATATGATGAATGACAAACGAGGAAAAGTAATTATTAATCACCTTGATAATCAAAAATATTTTATTTTAATAAAATTTATTGTAAATACAGAAGAAGATATTTGGATTATTCGTGATAAGCGTGATCCAGTCCGTGTGCAGTCCGGGGGTAATATTGTTCTTTTGAGTAATAAATCTAAGCCCGGAATACTAACCGGTGTTGACAAACCTTACTATATACAAAGTTATCCAGCAACTGCAGTTGTATATGGAATATTTCCGCTGAATGATAAACCTAATGTTGCGGATCTCAAACCGATGAAAATATCAAAAATAAACTGCGTAGCTGAACGAGTTACAGAACACTTTACAAACGCGATACGTGGTAATGGTTTAACTGATTTAAGACGTAAAAAAATAAACAAATGGGCAGAGTCCGTTAAAGATACCGGAGCGTCTATCAAAGATGTCGCTGAGCTAGAAAAGAAATTAAAATTCCCAATAATAGTAAAAACGCTGACAGGAGAGATTTTATATAAATCGAAATATAAATCAAGAGGAGCTCCGATAGATATTATTGATCATAATTCACACGCATGGATCTCAGCAGTAACAATATTTCCACGAGATAGAACGGTTAAATTTTATAACGGTGACATCTTTGATTTTATTAAAAATATCAGCAAAAGCGACCCTGTATCCGTTTGGTTATTTCAGAGTTCGGAATATGATCATTACGATCAGTTTGTACGGCCTAATGGTGATATTTACCGTACAGAATCTCTTAATGTAGAAATGGAACATCTTGCGCAGCGCCTTTGGCGTGAATATACTTCAGACGATGTCAAAATTAGACAATTATTAAATAATTGTTTTACAGTTCCATCTGTAGCGGCTCATTTCGCTCAGGAAAAAATTTATGGAAACCAACACGATCGGAATTCCTTGAAGATGTCAAGAAAAGCTGTGTAGAATATGGTCACGGTGGATTATGGAACACCAAATACAACCATAGTGATGTTATCTCGGTTGATATGGTAGCGTGTTATCCTGGGAGTTTTCTTGGATATGGAGTATGTTCTAAATATTTTAAGAGATTCGGACATCTACACATGACATGACCAGGGTTGCGATAAACGGACATTTACCAGATTTTGACTTAACCGGATTTGCTCATGTAGAATTATTCGAGTTTGCAGAAAATCTCCATCCGATTACTTATGCTTGGTTTGGAAGACATTTTTCAGAAAAATATTGGGTTCCAATAGTACTATTGCGATATATGCTTGATGTTGGATTTTTAATATCGTTGAAAGTAACTGAAGCGATTATATCGTATAATTCACAGAAGCAAGTTTGGTTACCAGAACCGAACAGATTGAATATCGATGATACCAGGAAAGAATTCCCTGATATTGATGAAGATTATATCATTAAAATAAATAAATGCAGGAGCGAGCATGATGAAAAATTTGCAAAGGATCTCGGTAGAAAAATAATCGGTAAATTTACTCAAGGTGGTTCATACGATTATAAACGGCACTGTACAAGATTGATTATGGATGATGCTGAACTAGATTTTATAATCGCTGATACAACGGAGAAAAATATGTTTATAAACAGATGTAATGCTTATTTATCAGATGGAACGAAACTAGGTACCATTGTGAGTTATCTTGATGGCGAGTCACCGCAGTTTACTCATTTAAGATCTTCGATGTTAGCTTATGTTTCGATAAACCTACTATCGATGATAAATAAATTTCCCCGTTACGCCGTCAGAGTCGCTACGGATTCATTTTATGTACATAAAAATATAAAGATTTATTAAAACTCGGTAATGGTGAATGGGGGACATGGAGAATAAAACAAGAAAATATATTTAGTTATTCTGAATCTGCAGATGTTGAAATTATGGAGACATATTACAAAAATAATAATCAAATATTAAAGTCATCTGCACCATCTGTGTACGATCCTGTATCTAAACATAAAACTGTTTATCTTAATGGGTGTGGTGGTTCAGGTAAAACAACTCGTGCGATTAACTTATTTATAAATAATGCATCAGATATGACTGTTTTAACACAGACGCACAAACTTGCTAGAGAAATAAAGCAACGAGGAGTAAAATCGTGTACTTATCATAGTTTCTTTAGATGGTGCGGAGACACATGGACCCCATCGCGGATGGGTGAGAAATATATACCTAAATATATTATATGGGACAAGATATGCACGGTGTCGTTAGAAACACTAAAAACATTTCTTGATTGGTTGTCATTGAAGAATACTGCTGTGATTATGTGTGGCGATCATGGTCAACCACCACCCTTTGTTGGACAGTCTCCACATGAATGGCTGAAGAATAACGTAGATTATTATGAAGAAATACATGATGACCATAGAGCTATCGATGAACCGCTGAAGGAATTTAAAAATTAATCAGACTTCAGCCAGACAGAGTACAATGTGAGATAATGCGAGGAGTAATTCCAGAGACTTCTATGAATGAATTTTGGACTTTATGGAATCCCGCTGATTTAATAGTCGCGAGTAGAAAGATAGTTCGTGATGAACTACAGAATAAATTATTTACGTTACATAAAGAAAAGTTTTCAGATCTACCTGTACCTTTGTGTTATCGCCCAGCAGATACTCGACGACAGAATATTGATGTTGAAATTCCTGGTGCCTTGGTTCCACCAAGGATACAGAATCTTGGCTTGAATGATATTATTTTAGTCGATATTAATGTCGTTGAGAATGCGCTGAGTATGAATAAATCACCGTGGACGTTAGGATACGCTATAACGATTCACTCGTCACAGGGATTAACTATAACTGATACCAAAATCTGGATTGTAGATGATCGGATCGAATGGTCAAATTTAGTCTATCTCGCCGTATCTCGAGTCAGGAGAATATCTCAACTACATAGGGTTATTATGAATTTTATAGAAGATAATGATCAAATTGTTAATAATGACGTAATAAGAAAAAAAACTATCTGGTTATAAGCAGTGTGACAAAAAAAAATAATCGTGATTTTGATATTGATGTTGAATTTATTATAAAACTAAAACAACTACAGAATAATAATTGTGCAAGTTGCAACTGTAATATGTCATGACAGTATTCGAATAATAATCCAAGACAATTTACCGTAGACAGAATTAATAGTGATCTCGGTCACACACGTGAAAATGTAATGCTGACCTGTCTTGAGTGTAATCGACGTCGAGGCTCTGGACGTTTACAAAATTGAACGTGGTGGTAATTGTGTATCCTCAGGAATTATTTGCAATTGTTCACGTACAAATCCGCGTTGAGGGGCTGTAGAATCTAGTCTGTATATTGGAGGTCTACCAGTGGATCTAACCACGCTAGAAATTTTATGTGTAGTCACGCTCCAGATAGGATCGGTTGCTCTTTTTTTACCACCCTCAAGTTCGCCAGGTTCATATAAATATCTAACTGTAACATTACCTAATACTGGTTGAGGTTGTTGTCCGTTATAGCTACGGGGTATATATTTTTTTTTGATCGCATTAGAAGGTTTCATGGAAGTTGCACGAGTAATTTCATTATTCAACGCAGCTATCACACTCGGTAATCTTGCAACCCATTCACGAGATCGCTCACCCGACTTAAGGTCAGTAGATATTTCCTTTGCGTATTGGTATCCGAATAACCGCTCGGCAAGTGTTCTATTAAATCGTTCAACGATTGCTTGATCACGATGAATTTCAGTATGTCCTCGTCTGATTTTAACGTTGTGCTTGTTCATCAACGATGATACTACTCCAAGAAATTCTTTACCGGGATCAACTTGTAATAACCGTGGCCATCGTAGACCACCACGTTGATAAATGCGTTCAAACGCAGATGCAACTTCAGATGTTGTCTTTGTTGGCTCCGCTTCTTTATATCTACTCGCAATGTCAACCACAGTTAATGCGTATTTGTACGTGCGTGATTTTCGTCCATGTGTTTTAATGGTATCGTGTGGTAAAAATAAAATATCTGCTTGATGAACTTCATTAGGGACACTAACATCAAAATGCGCGTAATGAATTCCTTTAGGTGGATTTAGGAAGATTTGCCATATTGCCTGTCGTGCTAACCATGATGCAGCGACATCACGTGAAACTTTTGCTGCTTCGGCGAGTTTACTAATCGCTGCTTTACCTCTCCAGAATCCTCTCGGGGAATAATAAACAGGTTCCATTATGATAGTTATATAATTAATTACCAGCCCCTAGCACTAGTTTACCTTTCATAGCAGTTTTTACTAGAAAGCTAGCGAGAGATTCTCTGAGAGATTTATTAGGTATAGAATTTAACGCGTGAATCAATTTCACATCCGCAAGATGTCGGTGTTGCAAATCCTTACTTTTATACGCGACATCGTGAACGTGACACGCTTGATCGATCTTATTTACTGGATATTCTCCTGGTTTTGGTTGATCTTGATCATCGAGTCTGATATCAAGTCGAGTTCCAGGACCACAATAATTATATCCGGGTAAATGTTTCTCACCGCGATATTTAGCCCATGGAGTTCCTGGTAATTTTCCTAACGAAGCAGCGATATCACCCCCACCTGTCTTTGTTGGAATAAACTTATATTTCTTGGTACCACATTTCACACACTTGCCTGTAAGTGCACGTCTTTTATTTTTTGTTGTTATTGTCGTTAATTCAGTAGTATCGGTAGGTGCTCTGCATGGAACACAATATAGACTCATATTATTTATTATATGGATATAATTGACTTTTCTGCGACACGAAAACAAGAACCAGTAAAACACCATCCAGCGCTTCTGAATTCTATCAGAATGATTATAATAGGCCTATCTGGAAGTGGGAAGACGCAATTACTGCTTAATCTAATAATGCGATGGTTGAAGTGGGATAAATTATATTTAGTAGCGCCATCTGTAGATGATCAGCGATGTTACGAAGTACTTAAAGATTTTAATGAAAACGCAAAATCGTTACA
>JAECUM010090684.1:0-29614 GCA_016617855.1 Megalonaias nervosa
CACACAGATCGAACTTCTGATTAGAGCTTTGCGAGGTGTGATAAGAAAGTTTTCTTCAGACAAGCCGACGGACTACTCTCCTTCCTTTCGAGATAAAAGTCAAGATACTTGCTATATCTGTCAAAAGAAAGGGCATTGAGCTACAGAATGTCCAGACCGTCAAAGAAGCAAGGCCAGTGTCAAAAGAAACAAAAGTCAAGATACCTGTTATCATTGTCAAGAGAAAGGACATTGGTCTTCAGAGTGCCCTAAGAAACAACAGAAGCAGGAGAGGGAGGAAGAAGAAACAGAGGTGACCTCGACAAAAGAAGAACCCCGACACGTTCAGAAAGAGAAGACAGAAAAGAAAAGAAGACGAGAAAAATGTGAGGAAGAAGAAGACGAAGAAGAGGAAAAAAGTGTAAAAGTGAAGAAATTGAAAAAACAGAGAGAGTGAAAGAAAAAAAGACAGAGAAGAAATCTATGAACTTTTTAAAAGTGTTGTGTTGTGTTATGTTGTGATATTGAATTGTAAAAAATTTGTAACAGAATAGACCAAACTGAAAAAAACGTAAGTGTCTCTTGGTTTTCATTATTTAGAAATAATAAGGACCTACACTCATACACTCACAACACGTACTTCATAGGGTTAAAGAAGGGATTTTGAGTTTTAATTGATTTTGGCAAAATGAATAGTCACTCTTTTTGAGAGTATTCGGTAGCCCTGAAAAGGACTGTTGAGTGTTTGTTTTTTTCCTTAGAACAAACTCAGGAACGAGAATCAATTCGCTTTAACTGTCTTAAGCCTTTGCCACGGCCAAGGCCTACTTGTGGACTTGCTCCTGTCAATGATCTAGTAGATATCACTAGGGGTGGTATCTCTGGTGTAGTCACAGGGTTAGGTTGTTTGGCTCGGGAAGGAGTAGTGGAGGACTGAACCGACCAGATGTATATTTGTATACCCGAATGAATTTCACACTAGTGCGAAATTGCTTGCAATTCGTGGGTGAAATGCTAGTGAAAATGCTTGCAATTCGGGGGTGCAATTGGAACGCTAGCGTGAAATTGCTTGCAATTCGTGGGGGAAATTGTTAGAGATTTTAGAGGGAGAATCGTTAGATGAGTATATATGGCGAATATTGGTGAAGCGCAAATTACTAAACTGAACAGGGAAAAGTTGGCTAGATTAAAGAAGTTTATACCGGTTAGGGATGAATTTAGTGCTGGATTGAGAGAAGATCAGTTGTTAAAAACTGGGGTGGAAGAAGCGCGGACTAGGTTGTTTAAGCCAGTGACGAGCATGGGTGTGGATATTAGTAAGAAAATTGAGGAGATTGGTAGTAAGGTGAGCGGGGAAGTGGAGAAGGTAGTGACAGGATTAGCTGCATTAAAAAAGCCTGTAAAGCCTGTTGTGCCAGTTGCGAATTTATTGGATTTAGATGTGGAGGAAGGTGCTGTGGGAAAGGACGGGGGGAAGGATGTTAAAAAACTCAGGTAGGAGTACATGATCCCAAATTGATATTTAATGATGAATTTCAGGAAGAAATTATGGATGAACAATACGATGATGATAGGTATTTGGCGGAATTAATAAATACTTCTTGGAAAAAGAGGAGAGAATTTATCAATGATAAATATTTAAATAAAATTTGGAGGAAGGAGGATTATGCAAAGAAAATATATTTACTTCGACTGGGGGAGGATAAACTTCCTAGAAATGATACTGGATTTAGCGAACTTTATAAATTAGTGCAGAAGGGTGAGAGACCACCTCCTTCATATACGGCTTCGTTGCAACCTCAAATTGTTTGGAAAAAGGAACCGATAATTGAGGCTAATTTGGGGACGCCGATAATGTCGCAGTCAGAGAAGTCAGGGACGGGATTGGGAAACGCTAGCGTTTCTTGTGGGAATAATATACTCGATGATGTACTACGGCTTGAAGTGCTTATAGGTGGGCGGCGAGCTGGTAATAATGCGCCAGGAATAGTTAATGAGGCAAGTGACATACTGAAACGGTTATTGCGTGAGGGAGTTATTGATAGGGCGGTATATCGTAGTTTTATGTATGAAATTATCGATGATTATTACAGTGATTAGTGTGAGAATTGATGACATGAAACGCTGGCGTTTCTAACATTTGAAAATTCGGAGGATTTTTATATAATGATAGTACAGCGCAGTATGAACAGGCCGAGACAGGTCAATGTGGTCAATTCGAGGTTGCCAGTATATAAGCTAACTTATGGAGATGGTCTTGGTGAGGTTGTTACTGGTTTATTTTCTAGAGTTGCTCCAAAGTTGCTGCCAATTGAAAAGGAATTGGTGTCTAAAGCGATTGGTACACTTGGGAAGACTGTTATCGATGAAGGGTCGACAAGACTAATTGATGCTGCTAAGAAGAAAATTGCTTCAATGGTTCGTGAGCGACCGGCTAAGCCTGTTGTTTTACCATCAACGGCTGATGTGCCGGTTGACACAGCAAGGCAAATAAATAAGATAGTTAATCAAAGACTTGCAGCAGTAACTGGATCAGGTTTAAAAATTGTGGCGTAAAATTTTATGACGATGATTTTTCATTTAAATCGTGAAATTATTTATAATGTTCAGATACGAAATTGATGACGCATTTGATATATCGGCGCCAGTGTTGAAAAACAATTCAGTTAAGGATTATCAGTATTATTCTTATGTGGCACAGAATCCTGATCTTAGATCAGGACGCATTGAACTTAAATTTGATGATACTTCAAAATATTATCTGCCATGCGAGGCATATATTGAAGTTCGAGGAAGATTGACACGGGCTGATGACACTGCGCATCCAAATCTTGGTACCACCAATATAGGATTTGTTAATAATGGTATTATGGCGCTATTTGGTTCGGCACAGTATAATATTGGGACGACTAAAGTTGAGTCCATTGATAAGGATCTTGATTTGGCTACAACGATTGTTGGAATGGCCAGATATTCTGATGATTTTATTAAATCGGCTGGACATTCGATGATGTTCGCGAAAGATACAAGTGATCATCCTGTTAATAATCAATTTATAATCAGACGACCTAGGGATAATGCAAATGCAGCTGATGCCGATGTAGAAAATATTATGATAGGTCTTACTCCAAATTATAATGCTGGATTTGCAGCGAGAAAAAAATCACTGAATGAAAATGGTGAATTTTCATGTATAATTCCATTATCTCATATATTTGGGTTTTGTAGAGATGTCCGAAAGGTTATATATGGATCAAGTCAAGTTGTTGTACTTCAGCGGGCTGTATCTGACGACCTTGCAATATGGCGCGCTAATGGTGTTGCTGCCGGCAAGGTCACATTGACAAAACTAGCCTTGTGGATGCCGATTGTTACGCCATCGGATGATGTCGAAACGAGATTATTGGAATTTATGAATCAAAGTAGAACGCCCGGAGGAGGTGGTAGGTCATTGTTGGCTTTCAATGAAGTTGTGACGACCACTTCAAAATTCACTGCCGGAGGTGTTATGACATGGCAACTTGCTCTGACGAAAAATGTTGCACCGAGACATGTATTTGTGGTGCTACAGAATGTTAATCGGACTGAGGTAGATCTTCAGGAGCGGTCTCATATGATATTTGACAAACTTGGAGTGTCGCAGGTATCTCTACGAATAAGTAATCATGAAGAGCCATCAGAACAGGTTATTATTGATTATGAACATAATGACATTGGCCGAGTTTATCATCGACTGTGGTCATTTATGGGACGCGATCAGAATGTTGATACTGGACTGCAAATTTCACAGGTGGACTTCAATACACTTTATCCAATTTACTATTTCTCGCTGCAGCACTTGGATTTGACTAAACATTCTGTCGTCGATATTAAATTTCAGGCCAATGTGGGCGGACCTATTCCTGCTGGCGGATTTAGGGCAACTGCGATTATGCTTATTGATAAAGCCATGATATTGGAGGGTGGAAATGGAATCATGAGGGTCATTGATGCACCTATCGAGGCACTATAGGTTGATGGTCAAGTTTTTATCAGTCATGGAGGGTTTATTTTGTCAATCTGACATCTCTATATTGACTAAAAAGTTTGAGGGAAGTGTCCAATTTCCCTATAAATAAAAAATTGGACAGTTCCCTCATATGTCGCGCGACAATATAGGTTGGTCACATAGTATCTCTGCTGTGGAGTCAAGTTTTTATCAGTCATGTGGGCTTTATTTTGTCAATCTGACATCTCTATATTGACTAAAAAGTTTGAGGGAAGTGTCCAATTTTTTATTTATAGGGAAATTGGACACTTCCCTCAAACTTTTCTGCCATGATAGTAGGGTCAGAATGTCAAATAGATGCTTCCATCGGACATATAAATGAGGTCCTAACACATGACATACATGGTATATGTCGCGAGACATGCGGGTATGTTGAAGGTGTCCGATTCCATCACGAAAAAATAGGAAATTTTAATTATACTCGAGTGGAACATACAATTGAAAAAACAAACTTAATTTCAATAATGACATATAACATCGTTTCAGTTTCACTGACTCCAAGTCAGATAAAGAAAATGCAATCGAAAGATACGCTCGCGAATGGTGTGGCAATAACATTAAAACCAACTCAAATGAATGTGGGTGAACATAAATTACCGCTAACTAAGACTCAGCTAAAAAATTACAATAAGTCATTGGCGGATCGCAAAGGTGTAAAAATTACACTGTCAAAGGCCGCAGTAAATGAAATGAGTAAAAAAGGTGGAATATTCCCATTCATAATTCCGGCACTCGCTGCATTAGCCACTGGAGCATTATCAGGTGCAGCCGGATTTGGTGTTAAAAAGATTCTCGACAAAGTTACGGGCGGTGCAGTTGGAAGGAAAAAAAAGGGACGCGGACTAAGACTGCCGGGAAGTCGATACACAAGATACAGTCAGCAGTAATTGACGGCGCTAGTATACCTATGTCGAACTTTGACCTTGAGACGGCAGTGGCTAAACTTCCGGTGAAACATTTCAGGGGTGTTTTCATGAAAGATCAATTGCCAGAGCGACCTAATATTAATGAAACTGGAATAATTAATCTTGATAAAAACACAGGACCTGGAACGCATTGGACATGTTATGTCATTTCGCCGCGTCATGTCGTGTATTTTGACTCATATGGACTTCCGCCGCCGGTTGAATTTGTTCGATATGCGCGTAGAAGCTCTGGAAGAACACCAATTTGGTATACAACGTTGCCGACACAGACATTAATGGATCCACCAATATGTGGTCGTGAAGTTTTGAGGGTTTTATCGGCGATATCGACTAGTTCATTACCGGCACATAAAGCAGCTCATAATTATACACTTGAGAACATTAAATTATATAATTGAAAATTATCATGGCAGATATATTTGGAAGGTCAACGCAAATTAAACCTGGTGTTACGATTACTTCAGTGCGGCAATTTATCAAAACTAAACTTGTAAGTTCACTCGAGGAAATAAAAAAAGATGTTCGCGAAGAATTCCAGCGGCGACTAAATCTAGTTGATGTTGATCCTGGAGAAATAGTTGTATTTGAGAATGACGCGGGTAAGTTAAAAACCAGCAATCTTTCCCTGGATGATCTATTGATTAAAAATCTCACCGCCGCTGATGATTCCATAGCGGTATTTAAACAGGGAAAACTAGCTCCGAGTATGATTATATCAGAGATTACTAAAAAACTTATTGAATTTGAACAATTTTTAAATGATTTTCTTGGCGGTCCTCGGCAACAGGTTATACAAATAGCATATATTAAGGCCGCTATTGATAATTTAGCTAAACTCAGAAATGAGTATGATTCTCATATAAATCAATTTATGTCGTTAAGGAGAAATTTTAGCGTTACCGATAATGCCTTCGAAAAGTTCTTCGGGAAAAAGAATGTTAGACCCGATGATATTACCACGACGTTACCTAATATAATTGATGCTCAACGGAAGATCCTCGAGGATATTGATGATGTTATAATTAACGTCAGCAGGAATTATTCACAATTAAGGGAAGCAACGACGAAAATAACAGATATCGAGAAAAAAATTGAGATTAAAAATGGTACTCTTCCTGCAGAAATAACTGAGAAAATAGATAAAATAAAAATTGTATTTCCAGAAAGTCATATTAGACAAATTGTTCAGGTTGTGTATATCGATGATTTTGATTTTAATGTTACGAAGGATAGTTCAATAGTAAGTCACTTATTTTATGATCTGCTAGCAGTTAACGTTGAAATATCAGGAATTTATCGTTTTTCGGTAATAGCCTATAAGAGAATAAATATTGATGTACGTATCGGTACGATACACTCAGAAACATATGCAGGCACAGGTATATCATTAGGTAATGGAGTTGATTCTGTGGTATTTGCAGCATTAAACGCTAATTTTGTTACTGAAATCTCTCCGGTCGACACTAAAGATGATAATTTTAAATGTACGGTGGTGCTAGAATATCTGGGACGAAAATAAAATTTGGCATTTAATTTAAAAAATGCAAAGCATTTTACAATAATGAATAAATCGTCAGAATCTATTGCCGGTAATTTCAGATACGATACTGTCAAAGAATATCAGTCTAAACTTAAATCACTTTCCGAACAATATCATATAAAAATAAAAAAATACCAACGTAGAATTACCGCTATTGACGTCACAGTTTATTCAGTTTCTGGAGTTCTTGCCGGTGCTGGCATTATACTTTCGTCATTGACTATGATAGCTCCAATTGCAGTTCCGATTGTAATATCTGCGATAACGACAGTCGCTGGAATTTCTACTGCAATTACTAAGAAATTATCATCATGTTCACAAGCTAAATTAACTGATTATTCGACTAAATTTACAATTGTCGAGAGTGCTTACTCGCGTATTTCATCAATGATTTCAAGTTCATTAGACGACTCAGTGATTACCGCCGATGAATTTTATGTGATAACTGAACTATACAATTCCACGATGGCGAAACTTACATAATTGTCAATATTTTTTTTATTTAGAACAATACTAACATGCTACAATAAAAATGTTCAAAGTGACAAAATCCAACAATTCTCTGGTATTTTCATATAAAAATCGCGCTGATGGTACTCCAGATTGGAATGTTGTTGGAATACCTCCAGGTGTATATAGCATTGAGGGTATCAATGATGCATTAACAAGTAGAATAAATTTAATTGCCGGAATCGCCGGAGATTCTAAAATAAAAATTACTGCTGGTCCGCTATTATCATCGACAATTGAAATCGAAGATGGATATTCAGTCGATATGTACAACAGCTCGATAAAAACCATACTAGGATGGTCTGAAATCAACCCAAATGTTATTTTATCTTCCGGTAGACATATATCCGGTAATTTAAAATTCAGAGAAATTTATCGTGGGAATTTTACAATTTGAAAGGTATTTGAAAATACAAAGTATTTTTACATAAATGACAAAAACAACATCGATTACGGTGAAGTCAACCAAACCTGAGTTTAGGGTTGAATTTACAGCTCCGATACCTGCCGATACAATAGCGCTGACTCAATTCCGGTGCTATTATAGTTGGCCAAATATCATTGCCGAAGATTATCAAGGTAGAAAGCGTAATAATGGTTTTATATTTTCATATAAGAAACTTTCCGATAACACTCCCGACTGGCATAAAATACTACTACCAACTGGCGCATATGACATTGAGGATATTAATCAAGAAATTATAGAACGAATTGAGGCTATTACTGGCCCTAATAAAATAGTTATTCAAGATGAACCTGATAAATCTCCAATTGAGATTCATGCACATGAACCATTACTTGCGGCATCTATAGAAATAAATAATCCCGATTATTCCGTGGACATATATAATAGCAGTATTAGAATGGTATTGGGATGGCCTGAATATCCGCCTGGGACTGTCGCCATCGAAGATCTACCGCCAGAACCAGTACGGGAGAATTTTACATCCACGGAGAGCAATTATCATGGTTATGATGGCGATGTTCCCGACAAACTGTCTTACATTAAGACATTTAATGACTTTATCGCCGATATAACATCTAAAGATAGACAAAAAATATTAGCATTTGTCATGGACAAACAAAAAACGGGGGATTTAATTACCGCGTTGAATAACGAGTTTGAACGAATGCGCGGACATATCGTAGACGCAATTATTTTAAATCCTCCCAATCGTGATTCGGTGATCAAATACACTCAAATATGTAATCAAATTCTTGCCGACATGGATAAATTTAACAATGCCGTTATCAAGTTTATTCTTGACGAAAAAATCGAGCAAGATTTCACTCGTGTCTATGGGATTAAACCTGAAGAAATTAATAATCATAAATTAACTATGCTTCGTGAAGAACTTAATGAGGTCGTTGTCCAATTCTTCCCGCGAATATATAAAAATTACGTGGATGGTATTCCAATGCTTCATCCAAGAATTCCCGAGCCTAAAATGTCTGACTTTCTCGTTGATAGTCAGACGACGCTGCCGTTAGATTATAATGATAGGGATTTATTAAATACGTTAAAATTTGCATCAGATATAAAAACTCATGTCCGTATTATTACAAATGAACAGAGTTCCGAATATATCACAGACGGTCCTGTGACATGGAACTTTGAATCTCCGTCGCGCGGAAATTATACGATCACATATAATGGACTTAGAAAAATATTCGGTGATATTAATACAGTATTTCGGCGGCATTTGCAGCAATTAAGAGAATCTTTTCAACGATGTCTATCCGTGGTGGGGGGTTTAATAATTACTCGCGGTGAGATTAAATCTCATGTAGAATATTTAAATCGAATCATGGCAGATGCAAATATTCTAAATAAAGCATTATTAGATGCCGCAGTAAAAACTCCAGCGCTGAAAAAAGATCTTTTCGAGTTGTTGTCGCTAACTGATCAAACATTTTCTAGTTATAAATTTTCGGTATTAAATGAGCTTAATTTTAGGGGAAAATTAAATGAATTAGTTTATGAATACTATCCACAGATTCATGTTAGTTGGGCTAAATCAGTTCCTGAAGAACAGTTTTTAAAGTCGAATAATTCAAAATTCAAGCGAGGTAAACATAGATCTCCAAATCCAGTACAAATTACTCCTGTGTCAGCAGTACATATCATCGCTGATATAATTCTGGACAGTTATTCCGTTGATGTTAGTAAGTCAACGATAATGAATCAAGGATATATTCTTTATACATTTTCGCCAAATGTTTCTCCGGGCAGTCTTATTGTGATGAATCCACCAACGCCGATGTATTTGGACGTAATAAATCGGAGTATAAAGGCAATAAATTTCAGGATAACTGATCAAAATTTTGTCCCTGTGGATCTTCGCGGGGAAGAATTACAGATGATGCTCGAAGCGCGGTACGATGACGTATAGGCCTTGTATTGTCAATCTAACCTCTCTATCATGGCAGAAAAGTTTGAGGGAAGTGTCCAATTTTTTATTTATAGGGAAATTGGACACTTCCCTCATACCCTAAATTGATTTTTTAACAACATCTGGTAAATATATCAGTAAACATGATGGTAATCATGCGGGGAATTATACACGGGAATTATACACGGGAATAATGGGAATAGCGGGAATTATATGAAAAGTTTATAACGTCATATTGTAATTTAACTGGCCGCAGCACAGTAACTAATATTTCCGCGAAAATAATCATATTCGGCTGTGTGTATTATTCCCGGTATAATTACTCCGTAATTCCCGGTATATTTACTCATCCGGATTTTATATATGTAAAAATAATGTCAAAAAAAATGTGGATATTATGAAATAATTATGGAGAAATAATAAAAAAAAGATTTTATTTTTTTGTCTCATTTTGTATACAATGCCTAATAAAGCTCGATATTTGACACGGGAAGAGACAGATGAAATTATTTCACTGCGCGGAAAAACTAACCCAACTAAAATAGCTGTTCAATATGGTATAGGCCTGACAAGACTTTATAAAATATGGACCGATGCCACTCCGGATAAGCAATTTCCCGGTGGAGTTGCAGGCACTCAAGCGGGTAAAAAACTGACGAAGATCACAAAGAAATTAAAAGCAGAGATTAATCAACTTCGAGAACAAACCGTCGAGGATAAGAAAATATTTAATGAAAATAAGAAAATGATCGAAGAAAATAAGAAAAAATTACAGCGGCAGAATGAGCTGAGTGATAAAATACTCGCTGATCTTAAAAATAATAAACAAAACATAGAACAAGGTGAACAAGCATTACAGCAACAGCGGCTCGAATTGGAAGAGTTAAATAAACAAATAGCAGAAAATAAAAATACTATAGAGAGGCAGAAATCCACAATTGCCGAGTTAAATAAGTCCACCGGTGGAAATACAAATATTTATTCTCATGTAAAAAGACCGGGAAAATCTGTCGAACAAATACTTACTGAAGCGCTATTGAAATAACGGAGAAAAAATTTACCAGTATGACTCGGATGACCCCATTTATGACACTTGTAGAGGCATCTATTTGACATTCTGACAATTCTATCATGGCAGAAAAGTTTGTGGGAAGTGTCCAATTTCCCTATAAATAAAAAATTGGACACTTCCCACAAACCCTAAATTGATTTTTAATTAAATATTTTAATTAGATATTTGATAATAAATATATAAATATAATGAAGCAAATATTCAAGAAATTTAATGTTGTCGAAGAAAGTCGCCGACGAATTAAGCCAAGATTTGATTTGGATGATAATTTTACACCTTCACGTGATGCCAAAATAATTATAGATAGTATCAATGCGGCTAAGCGACGACATAAGCAAAGCGGAGCCGTATATGTTTTCTCAACATATTCGACTAATCATGATGATTATATCATGACGGATGAGCGAGCAAAGAAAATATTATCCGCGGTAAACTTTGGTACACCGGCACGTCCTAATAAATATACCATCGCGGTCAATTATGTCATCATAGATAAAATCTCACGGCGAAAAAGACAAAAAGCTAGAGCTCAATTACTGCGAGATCCAACTAATTTAAATTTACAACATGAGGTTCATCGACGGCAATGGGAGATAAGAGATCATCAAAACCGGGTTAGTCATAATAATCAATCAGTAGTTTTAACTCAAAGAACTAATCCCGGAGTGCTGGTTGGTATTGATGAGCAATATTACCGCAAAGCATATCCATTTCAAATCAATGTATATGGGTTATACTTAGTACCAGTCCCTGATGAGCATGAAGTTGGTGGAATGAGATTATCGTCATTTATGAACTGTGTGGCCGAGCAGGTTATTAAACATTTCAATGATTCTAAGCGTGGTAAAGGTCTTACTGACGCGCGAATGAAAATTATTAATACATGGAATGACAGCATTATTAAATCTGGTAATGGCGCGACAAAGCGTGATATCATAGAATTGGAAAAAAAGCTAAAATTTCCTATCGTGGTAAAGATATTTCCCAGTGTCGAATTTTATAATTCAGGTTGTTATAGATCAAAAGGCGCGCCAATTGAGATTATCGATCATAATTACCATGCGTGGAGCATCAATGAAGGATATTTCCCTGAGGAAAAAACCATAAAATATTACTCAGGTAATATGTTTGATTGTATTAAATCAAAACTTGGCGAAAATTCACCCATAAATATATGGTTGTTCAATGATGGTGAAGCCTCTCACGCGAGAAATACTACCGAGTATAATCAATTTGTTACATCAGATGGCGAGATTTATCGCGAGGAATCATTGCATTACAATATGGAAAAATTCGCAAGTAAATATACTAGCATTTCCGACGATATTACTGTCGAAAAATTAACACAATCGAGTTTCTCGGTAGAGTCTGTCGCTTATCAAATTGCGAAGAAAATGAATGCCTGGAAACCAACTAAAAAGAAAGACATCAAAGATCTCAGCGACAGTTGTATTGAATTTTCTCATGGTGGATTATGGAATACTAAATATGAATTAAGCGACGACATTAAATCCGCCGACATGATTGCTTGTTTTCCTGGCAGTTTTCTCGGCTGTGGTGAATGTCATGAATATTTCACCAAATTTGGTATTCCTAGTCATAAAATGATTACCCGATCCATTAATGGACCATTACCTGATTATAATTTGACAGGTATTGCCAAAGTGATACAATTTAAACTTGCCGATGGACTTCATCCGGTGAATTATTTATGGCTCGGAAAACATATGGCTGAGAAGAAATGGACGCCAACTGTAGTATTAAGATACGCGCTAGATGCTGGAATTTTAACTGATCTGGTGGTATCCGACGTAAAATTCAGCGAAAAACAAACTGATATTTGGCTACCAACTCCGGACGAGGATGAAAATGATAGTGAATATAAAAGAATTAATAGAATTATAATTGGTAAATTTACACAAGGAACAAAAGATGATGAAGGTATTAAACGGCGAAAGACTACCAAATTAATATTAGATCCCGGTGAATTAAAATATGTCATTGATGATGCCGTATCTAAAGGAATATTCTTTAAACAAATTCCAGCTAAATTATCGTCAGGTGAACATTTCGGTACAATTGTAGAGTATTTTGGTGATGAAATGCCGCAATATGCTCATTTACGAACCTATATGCTCGCGTATGTAACTATAAACTTACTTAACATGGTCAATAGATTTCCGGACATCGCAGTTAGAGTTGCCACTGACTCATTTTATTATGACAAAAAATATCATCCCGAAGTTGAAAAATATCTCGGAGACACCCGGACATGGGGAACTTGGCGAGTCAAAAAGGAAGAATTACGTAAATATCGAGAATCTGCCGATACTCTTGATTGTCCTGCATATCATGGCGGAAATTCCAGCGACGACGACGGTTGGAAGATGTTTGATGAACTATTTGGAATTAAATCGCCGTGTGATATTAATATGAAATTATATTCAACAGCGCCAAGTATTAATGATCCCATAGGACGTCATAGACTAATATACTTAAATGGACCTGGTGGGTGTGGTAAAACAAGTCGAGTTATAAATCATTTCAGTGTCGCCAAAGATCTATTAACAGTGCTGACACCAACTCATAGACTTGCCCGATATTTTACTGAACAAGGAATATTTGCCAGTACATATCATGGATTCTTCAGGTATAGTGGAGGTGATTGGTCACCTGAACGAATGGGAAAAAAATTCATACCCGAGATAATACTCTGGGATGAGATTTGTACAGTACCTGAGGAAACAATAAAAATGTTTCTCACGTGGCTAAGAACTAAAAATACAACTATAATATTATGCGGCGATCATGGTCAACCTCCTCCATTTGGCGGTGAATCACCGCATGAATGGCTCAAGGAATATGTTGATTATTACGAGGAAATGTCAGTCGATCATCGGTCGCTCGATAGTAAGTTAACCGAGTTGAAATCGTCGATAAGATGTACTGATGATAATAATCAAGCTGAGAAACTGCGCGAGGCAATTCCTGGAACACTATTTAATAATTTTCTGGAAAAGTGGAAGCCGTCAGATATTGTTATAGTCAGCCGCAGAAATGTTCGTGATGCTATCATGAAAAGATTATTTTCCATCCATAAGAGTAAATTTCTCACCCAGCAAGTCCCGCTATGTTATCGACCACAAAATACAAGAATGCAAAATGTCCTAGTTGATATACCAGGGCAAAAAAAACAGCAGCTAGTGCTGAACGACATTGTACACGTCGATGTTAATACCGTCGACGACGCATTAAATATGGAAAATTCTCCATGGCAGCTAGGGTATGCATCAACGATACATTCCTCACAGGGACTAACCATCACGGATACAATTGTTTGGATTTTTGATGATTTCATCGAATGGGATAATCTAATATATTTAGCCGTTAGTCGTGTGCGTCGAATAAATCAACTTAAACGAATAACTAAGTTAGAACATCGATGATCATATTATTTACCTGTTGTAAAAATCGTACTGTAGTATTAACCAGACCATCCCCGGGAAATGAATAAATATCTGACGCGTCGATGATCTCGTCAAATTTCCTATCTTTATCAAAATAAAGATACATGATTCGTTTCGATATTAATGACTTCACCAACGGCTTGATATTATTATGTGTAGTAAAACGATGATGATATCCTATGTCGTCACGCGTGAATATTATACCATCGAACGCAGTTTTTATGTTTATATCTTGTAGGCTATGACAAACAATCATAAACATATTTATGTTATTATTTTTTTCAATAAATATATTCCAATGCCATGCATGCATTATATTTTCGGCAATAATTGTTTAATTTCCAGAAATTTCTCACTTTAATGTCTTCGGCGGAAATTCAATATCGTCAGGAATAACCAGAAGCTGTTCATGAGTGAAATTTCTCTGCGGTGCATTAAAGTCTAATTTATAATATGTTGGTTTATACATTGACGAATGTCTTTCATATATTTTATGCGCTGAAATGCTCCATGTGGGATCAGTAGATCTTCTAACACCACCTTCTAATTCACCTGGTTCATACAAATATCTTACTGTAGATTCCCATGGAATTATTGGTTCGGGTGGATTTGGTAAAAAAACTGGTTTTATTTTTTTTGACGCTTGATATTCATCATTGATAGTTTTTATCACAGCAGGAAGTCTTTGAACCCATTCCGTTGATCTACCTGTTGGACCAACATCGCCGATAAGTTCTTTCGCGTATTGATAACCAAATAATTTGTCGGCAAGAGTTCGATTAAATCGCTCAACAATGGCCTGATCACGATGAATTTCTGTATGTCCGCGCCTGATGGTAACATTTTTTTTACTCATTCTCGTTGACACTTCACCGCGAAATTCATTGCCGGGATCAACCTGAAGTAAACTCGGCCATGTTAATGGACCACGCCGGTAAATCTTCTTAAATGCTCGGATGACTTCTGCGGATTTTTTTGTCATGAGTGGCTCAGCGTCTTTATATCGACTTGCTACATCGACTACTGTTAGCGCATATTTATAGCCGTTGTCAACCGGTAGATATAAAATATCGGCCTGATGAACTTCATTGTGTTGATAAACATCAAATGAACCATATTTGATAGACTTTGGCCGCGGTAAATAAATCTGCCATATCGCTTGTCGGGATAACCAATTTTCAGCTACATCATATGGTACTCCAGCGACAATAGCCAGTTTATCTATAGCAACTCTTCCCCTCCAATATCCCCGTGGAGAATAATAAATATTTCTCATTCTTTTTTCGGTCATTATTGTAAAATCTTATAGATTTTCAAATACTAGTACTTAGATACTAGCACCAATTAATAATTTACCTTTCATGCCTAATTTAACCGCCGCGGATGCTAATTTTTCCCGGAAAGATTTGTCCCGAATTGAATTTAACGCATGAATTAAGTTGACATCAGCGATATGTCTTTGTCGCAGATCATTGCTTTTATAAGCAATGTCATGAATTCTACAGGCCTCATCAATGGCATTAACGGGAAATTCACCAGGATTTGGCTGATCATTTTTATCAAGTCTGATATCTAAACGAGTGCCTGGCCCACAGTAGTTGTATCCTGGAAGATGCTTTTCTCCGGGATATTTAGCCCAAGGGAGACCTGGAAGTCGTTCGAGTTTTCCGGCAATATCACCTCCGACTTGCTTTTTTTTAAAAACTTAAATTTTTTTGTCCCACATGTCGCACATATACCACTAAGTGCTAGTCTATCATTTTTTGTCGTAATAGTTTTCAAGTCATTTGTTGTTGTTCGTGTCTTACATTTAACACAATATAGATCCATAATATTTATTATGTTATAATCAAATGGAAGTTAAACATAAATATAAGCCGATAAATGTCACTGATTATTCAGCGTTAAAAAAACCACCGCCTGTAAAACATCATCCAATGTTGCCAAATATAATTCGCGGAATTTTTATAGGTCCATCAGGCTGCGGCAAAACTCAATTATTAATGACGCTAATTATGGAACATACCAAATGGGACAAAATATATTTGATAGCCCCGACGTTAGATGACCAACATTGTTATCAAATACTGCGCGACTTTAATGCCGCCGAATTTGAAGCCACCGGAAATAATCCAATTGAATTTATCACTGACATCTCAGAATCACCACATGTTGACGACATTGATTCGTCCATAAATAATATTGTAATTTATGACGATGTCATGTTGGACAACCAAAAAAACCCCTCCCTGATATTTTCACGCGGCCGTCATAAACACGTTGACGTATTTTATTTGACTCAACGATATACTCAAATCCCTAAAGTGATTCGCGATAATTGCAATCTTCTATGCATGTTCAATGGTGTCGACATACATACTGCGCGTAATGTTTGGCAAACTTGGTGCTCCGACATGGACTGGAATAAGTTCAAGAATTTCTTCGGGCATGCTCAGCGGGACCAACATGGGTTCATCACGGTAAGTATACATGACCCTCAACATAAATATCGCGTCGGAATGGATAGAATTTTCGGATGACCCCCATTTATGACACTTGTAGAGGCATCTATTTGACATTCTGACAATTCTATCATGGCAGAAAAGTTTGAGGGAAGTGTCCAATTTTTTATTTATAGGGAAATTGGACACTTCCCTCAAACTTTTTAGTCAATATAGAGATGTCAGTTTGACCAGTAGATAGCTCCATCGGACATATAAATGAGGTCCCAACACATGACATACCCACAGGTATGAGTCTATCCCTCAATGAATTTTGAGGGAAGTGTCCAATTTTTTTTTTATTAGTAAATTGGACACTTCCCTCAAATTTAAAAAATTAAACATATGACCCATAGCGATGTTATGGGACACATACCATATCGGTGACGTCATACCTCGATAACCATCCATTGATTGACCATAGATGAAATTTTAACATTGTGGAATGTTCATCTGGGATATTATTTATAAATTCTACCAATATATCATTACCACCAAAAAACCCATTATAATCGAGGAAAGTATTAATCCAAGAAAGATTATCGTGAAAATCAGACTTAGGCCATTCAGGGTAGTATAATGTATAATCAACTCGGTTTGCATTTTTTATATCATCCGATTCTAATTTTCCGCCAAATCCTTTATAAATTAATTTTATCTTTTCCATGATACTCCGGATAGTAAATTTTCCACGCCTATATTTTAAATCTGGAAATATTTCATGAAATTTCTGCAGAAATAGTCTATATTTATCCAGCGACTGGGAATTATTCACCATCTCCTTGATATTCGACATTAATTCAGCACGCCGGACAGGCACGCAAGTTATATTCAGTCGTTCAGGAACAACGTCAGGTAATTTTAATATATTCAGTACATCCCTGATAATTTCAAGTTGCTGCTGTGGTATTAATCTATCTGATCGACATGATTCCGTCATTATTGCCTGACCATTATTATGTTTATCAACAACGACCCGCTGATATCGTTTCAGTCGCTCAACATTTTTATTAAGATATTCTATTTTCTCAACGTCAAGTTTATCAACATTAATCTGAAATACATTATTTAAATATTTTAATTTCTTCAAATATGGAGCAGATTGATCATTAGGGTCATATCGATGATATTTAGGCATGTTATTGACCGGGTTGGATATTTGAATTTCATCCGCTGAAGTATCAACGGTTTCATCAATACCGAGAAGTAGATCAATAATTGGATTATTACTAAAATCGATCGATAAATCCGCGCGCGCTATTCGTTCTCCAACAGATGATTTCAAAAAATTATCTACTAATTCGTTATTCTCATCTGAGATTTTTTCATCTTTTTTTTATGTTTTTCCTGCCACACTGAATATTCATCAGGTAATGACCATTCGATGTCATATCCAGATTGTTTCATCAGCGCAACTAACCGGCCTGTGAAATAACAACGCGAATTATTTTCGTCAAGAACATTACTGATAAATGCGTGTCCATAATTTGTACCTAAATCGTTATAATTTGGTCTTCTAAATAACAATTCATTTTTAGATAAACCAATTTCATTCTCGTGAATCATCTTGATTATATCATTTCGGGTTAATGGTAATTTAGGACGTGATTTAACAGATGCTGAATAATGTACTTCATGAACATTTCTGAATCTATGAATGGCTTGTTTAGTTGATTCCACAGATCCCAGTGACTCTGAAAATACAAACATGTCATGGAATCTATCATCGACGATTGATACTCCCGCCTCCAAAGTATGATTAAATATAACTAAATCAACATCACTGAATGCCATCTTTGGATCTGAGAAATCTCTCCGTTTAATGTCACGATCGGTATCAGCGTGATAATACTTTACACGATATTTCCTACGCTGACCTTCTTTAGCTAATTCCTCTACGGAATATTTTCCCTGCCGTTTATTATGTGCAAATACCACAACTTTCATTCCACGACCTGAAGCAACAGCTACCGATTTCCATAATTTATCATAATTATCGCTATGAGAACCTTCCACGATAAATTTCTTACCAATATCAGGTTGATAATCATTATTAATAAATGTAATATCACGACCGAAATATTTCCTAAATAATTCAACATCGTCGTTGTTCACCAGAGCATCTAACACAATAACACGAGGAACTTGCCCCACCAGTCCAGTTAATTTAGCCCAAATTTCCTTATTACGATGTTGATGTATACTATTGAAGATTTGTCGTTGTATCCCATGCCATTCATCTAAGATTAATACGTCAGGAATACCCTTAACACGAACAATAGACTCTATTTGTGCAATAACCCTTCTAGAATTACTGACAATTTTAGATGTATTATCAAATATAATATCACCGTTGATATTTTCATAAGATTCAAGATTATGATCGGCCATAGTCTTCCAAGTAAAAGTTTTTCTATATGATATAATTAAACTAGATTTATCATCTGGAATTGACTTCCAAGCTGCCTCAGATTTTCCCATTCCACATGCCGAACCATCTATATAGTCAATATTCTGAATAACTTTACAACCATTTCCTCCAGCATGTACCGGAGGCTCATTATACTCATAATCAGGTGTTTTTGAAGAAAATTCACCACCATAATCAGCCCGTCGATAATTATATAATTTTAAATACCGATCATATTTATCCTGATCTGACATGCGAGTATTCCCAACAGCATCATCGTCTATATTTCTAGGGATAGTTATTTTCTCTTTTGTACGAAAACATCCAAGTATAAATATATCCGAATGAACTATAACAAATGCATCTATAGCCTTTCCATCAACATATCCATGGATCTCATCATAACCATGCCGCCGCTGACATAATTTACAATACGACCCACCATTTCTTCCCAATGTTATCATTTCTCCAGATCCACCAGTTATTCCAATAATTTGATTATCCTCACCAGTTAATTCAATAGAAAATCTACTAATATCATCATCTGTGATATCATCATGAATGCTAGCATTTCTACCATCGAAATTATTTAATTTATCCTCCTCAATTGTAACATATTCAGGTTGAATCTCAACTGGACAAGATAATAACGATCCCGTATATCCCGGTGGATAAATCAAATGTTTATTAATACTACCTGGTTTGTCTGATTTAGTTCCAGGTAATTTAATATTATGAATACCAGCATTAATATCAACACTCCATGTCGGATTATCACTTTCAACTTTTCTCGTTAAATCCCAATGTTCAATAGCGTTAATAGGCTTATCTCTCAACACAACATGATACCCACCTCTTGTTTCAAATACAAGTATATTATCACCAAAATAAAACAATAAATCTTTCAATGACGGCTTCTTAGAATCAATATCAACTGTTGGATATCTCAATCGCCACTTTGGTATTATTTCAACAATATCTGAAAGATTCCTGAATTTATTTAATATAAAATTCTCGCTGACATATTCAGTAAAAACATAAAAACATTTTTTTATATCCTGGATGATTACACCCTGAAATAGATAATGTTCACTCCGAAGTAGATTAATTGCATCCTCTTTTTTGTGAACGTACCATGCTGGACCTAATTCTCTACGATAATATTGCCTAAGATAATCAACGCTTGTTGGACATTTAAATTGATCATCATCATCCAAATCATCCATCCAATCTCGAAATTCAATTATTTCATGCCTGGTATTCCCATAAATATCACAAATCCAATCATATCCATAATTTTCATCCTGTTTTGCATCACAATCATCATTGTTATTATCAATTACTTCATCACCGCTTGGAAGACTCACAAATTCATCAATGAAATCATAACAATTTTCTCCCATATTATTTATTATTTCATCACCCTCAAATATAATATCCTGATTAATCATTATATATATAATATTTATTTAATTAATATTTCTTTAATTAAATATTAAATTATATATATATAAACTATGGTAAATTATACTCTAGCGATTAATAAATGTTCCTGGCTGAAACTAGGATCAACCCAACGATGTAACAAAAATTGTTATGGTCAATTTTGCGGCCCTCACAACTCAGCTGCCAAACATGGCAATGGTATTTCCCCACAACCGTGTATTAACTGCCAACGTGGTGTTAGAGGCAAATATCAACTATGCATTCCATGCGGTCTTCTCCAATATCGTTCCTCAGTTTATTACCACACGCAAACAAACAAACCCATTCCAACTATAGAAGATTTTCTAAAAAAACGCGCGCCTATGATAACCCACATCTAACGATTCTCCCTCTAAAATCTCTAACAATTTCCCCCACGAATTGCAAGCAATTTCACGCTAGCGTTCCAATTGCACCCCCGAATTGCAAGCATTTTCACTAGCATTTCACCCACGAATTGCAAGCAATTTCGCACTAGTGTGAAATTCATTCGGGTATACAAATATACATCTGGTCGGTTCAGTCCTCCACTACTGAAGGTCTTTTTCTCTTGGGTCGTAATAAAGAAGTCTGATACATTTGTTTCAGACTTCTTAACTCGGCCAAAATGTCCAAGAGTACCGTGACCGTTTGACTTTCGCTGTTCTCCTTCTCTCCTAGACTTTGTTTCTTCTCTACTGCATCTTCTTCTTCCTGTCGTTTCCTTCTTGCCTCTTCTTCTTCTTCTCGCTGTTTCTGTTCAAGAAGAAATACTTGCTCTGCTTCTTTCTGCTGCTGTAAAAATTTCTCCAATTCTTCTCTCTGTCTTTGTTTAAAATCGTCGACACGTGGTAATGAAGGAGAAAGTGGCGAAGGTACTGGTACCGGAACAAATTCTTGGGAAGAAGATAAAAAATCTACTAAATCCCAGTTGAAATCAACCTCTTCGGGAAGTAGCACTGTGTTCACTTTGGTAGCTGCTGCTGTACCATTACTTCTCGTCTCCACAGCCGGTGCACCCCAATTCACTGTCTTCTTAGCTTCCGTCATGTTTCACAAAACAATACCGCATCGATTCACTGCGCACAGACGCTAGTGTGCCTATATAGGAAATGTGACGTCACAGGTAGCTCTCTTCGGATTGGAAGACAGACTCCGCGAAGTGACTGAATTTTGTAACGCGTGTTGGGATTGGTGAACCCTTTCAATCCGTTTCGATCCGGTCTTCCACTATAAATAAACGCGGTTCACTTCATTCCCTTCACCTGTTCTCGTCACAGAGAAGATGTTGATAGACGTAGAATCCTCTACTTTGGTATCCTCAATGCTGTTCCGTACAGACTTACCCATGTATGTGAAAACAAAATGGACTGTCATCCGGATCACCGGTGCCACTCTTTGGAAAAGAAGATGTTATGTGGAAAGACAAGGCTGTCTTAAGCGGACTCTCATCTACGGACCAGAAGTGAGACACAGTTTAAGACAAACTTTGAGAAATTTGAGGAAGATAAGAAGACCTATGCGATGTCCTGTATGTTAACGGAATAGTGTTAACATCACATAACAAACAACGGCCCTTTTCAGGGCCACTTCCAATGCCTCGAAAAGATCTTAATTTTCATTTTGTCTCCACCCTAAACGAATATATATAAACCCTTCCTCTACTAAAAAAACACGAACGCTCTTGATTCGTGTTTGTCTATAGCCCTCTCTCAGGTAGCCTGACGTCACAGTACTTCTCTTTTTGCTACATTGTTACCAGTGTGACGTCATGCCACCTGTCGCTTATCGCTATACAAACCCACAGTATACTAGTAGCCGCTCTACAAAATTTCCATTGACGCTATACAGGCCCAGGGTGTGCTAGTCCCTCTACCCAATTTTCCATTGACGCTATACAGGCCCAGGGTGAGATTTTATCTCTTGACGCTATACAGGCCCAGGGGGGGTCTGTAATGCTAATTCCCATTGACGCTACGGTAACCCCATATACTACTGACAGACAGACAGACAGACAGAGTGAGCGCGCACCTTTACCTTGATATAAATAGGTTTCTTTCAGGTCTGTTTTTCTCATGGTACATTTTTATGTTTGTAAGTAATTGACATTCTCTTTTGCAACTTTGGAGATGTTTATAGTCATATCTAATGGTTTATAAACATATCTAATGTTGTATAACTTAAAATGTATTACTATGTAACTACCTACACCGTACATAGGATAGAACACCGACAGATTTGTAAATAATTGATTTTGTTCTATTTATAGAATCCTTGAATAATATTTTACGTCAAAGGAAAGCATTATTTTGAGTGGAGTCTTATAAATGCATTAAATATCTCAAATAATGTTTCTTAGAAATAGCTCAGAAATATTTTGCTTTAAATAGAATAATAACATTATCCAAAAAAGGAAAAACATAGTCAGGTTTAGTAGTTGCCAGAGGAAGAATTATTTGAAGGCCAGGATATAGTTTACTTCCTTATAATGAGGCTGGAGAAGAATGAATACTTATGTATAAATATCATTTTTTTCTGTCACTAAAGTTTAACCTAGATCAGTATTCTTTATATACAAGTAGAAGAAATATTATTTTCTTCTCATATATCTAAGGACTTATCTCGCTATAGTAAGAGGCAAACAGTTGATCATGTTTTCAATAGGCACGTTTATCGTGGTACTTTTCATGGCTTGTAAATAACAGACATATGAAATTCTCCACTGACATGAGTTTATAAGAAACCGATCCGAAAAGCATAATAGTCAGTAGAAATAGCTATGTGGGAGTTATCTTTTAATTTACCAAACTGATCCTAGGTATGATTTGGTATGTGTAATGAAACCCTTAATCCTTCTAAAAAGCCGCTAAAGATGCTTCAAAAAAAACCAAAATCGTCATTTGCAGTAGCCATACCTCAGAAAGGTTCTTAGATTCTCAAATTGTCTGCTCATTCTCAACTCAGTTCCCAGTATGAAAACTGCTAAAGCTCTGTTATAAATAATTATAGGGCATCATTAAGAGAGAAAATCCCTTTTGAAAAGCTAACAACATCAGCACGAACAGGCATTAATCTCAATCATGATTGAAATAAATGATCTTTGTTAGTTCAATTCTTGAATATGTTGTTAAGGAATATATTAAATAGTCTCCAATATTATTTCTTGGTGTGGTTATAAGAAGGGTTAATGCTATATAACGACGTTTTAATTTTTGGTTTAAGCTAAGAACAATTATCATTTTGATTTCTGAAATATGTGTGGTTATTATTTTCTGCTGCACGGCGTCATAGAAAGAATTGTTGATTGATCATTTTATAAGCTGTATCGCATTCTATATTTATCATCACTAATTTATTTTTAAACCTCCGTTTCATTTTCATAATTATAGTCCTAATCACAAAAGCTTACTAAATCAATATGTGATATTCAACATTTTTATTATTATTGTTATTAATAGTACTAGTAGTAGTGGTGGTGGTAGTAGTCTCAGTTCTTTCTATTATACTTCATAGAGAGCAAACGAGATGTTGTACCTGACTATAAATGACTTTTAAAGTTACTGCGTAAGACTTGATTGAATTATTTCTATTTAGGTATTTGCCTTTACCAATGTCATATGGGCATGAAACTAGTCCTTGTCCTTCGAGGATTTCCTGACACAAAACTATAACTCAGCCGACCTGTATCCTTTTAAAAGCAGAACAGATCAACAGCATTAATATCAGACTACAAAGTTAAACACTGAGGATGCCGACATACTGAATTAAAATATAAATTTCTTATAAGAATGCGTATTAAATAGGATGCACCTTTTTCCTTGTTGTTTTTACTATATTTGCATAAAAGATCATGGAAATATGAACACAAAATATTTGGGGTCTTTTATGATTCTTTTGCGCGAGATTTATTTTGTATGAAGGCAATGTAGCTACTAGTAGTACTGCTACTACTCCTAGTACATAATATTTATGTTGTCACGATAACTGAATATATAAACAAATATAAAGCAATTACCTAGATCCAGTAATGATCAGAAAAGTACAAACATCATCATATAAAGACATGTGGTGCATATGCAACCACGAAGAATATACTTAATTAATACTGAAGAAAAATACGTTGTTACGATAACGTAAATACTAGTTCCTCTTTACTTCAGGCATGACTTTCATATAGGATTCTGATTAAATCTTAACGATGCAGTTTTCGTTGCATGCTATATTAAGAACTCGCTTGTAAACACAGGCCAGTTTAAATTCCCTCCTGCTCGAATGTGTCATTATGTCATAAAGTCTTTGTGTCACAACGACTTTGAAACGTATAGCAATTAAAACAATAGGTAATGTCTGTTGAATCACTGTTTGAATATGTTTTCCTTTCGAACGTTAGATGGCCATAAGATGCTATTTTCAAAGTTTATCTTTCAGTACAAAGATTCGTTCTTTTCATCTTTCGCCAGATGTTCTGCGGTCAAAACTACTCATTATGGGAAATACAGTTTGATTATCCCCGATACTCTTTCTGGGCATCGAGTACATTATGTTCGATTCTTTTGTGAAACACGAGGTTATTGTAGTAGCGCCCCTTTGATGTAACTGCGCTATATGGGGAATTAGTCACAAGCAAGAGGGTTTTTCTTTACTACATTTAATCAAACTCTGATACCTCTAGTTCTTCATGCTGACTCCCCGCACTGACTGACTGAATGGATTATAGTCGCATATGCACAATGTGCTTCGCGACTGGTTATAGCCCTAGGCTGGGCCCTCGGAGGTGTGGGTATGGTGCCACCACTGCCTGTCAGGGTCCTAGGCTGGGCCCTTCGAGGTGTGAGTATTGAGCCCTCACGTCCTCCTGGGGGGTATGAGTATGGTGCCATCATAGCCCCCTAGTTTGTTTTCAGTTCGTATATCCAGCAAGCCGACATGTCCGTAACGAGGCAAAGGCGAAAAGAGACCCGGAAGCGAGGCAGCACAGAAAACGGCCCGAAGGCCCCCGTGACAGCCACACAAGGCACACCAAGACCCGCAACCATGCGCCCCGACCTAACGGCGAGGTCGGGATTAATGTCACATCTAGTCCAGTTATGCTAATGGACTTCCTTATACCAATGTTGTGTGAGCCACTCATTCAATTGGTAAAGCCATCGATGAGTTTTAATTTTGGTGGATTGGGTAATATTGTTGAATTTGAATTTTGCGTACATAGTGTACTTATCCGTTTTCCGAAAGTTTGTATTAATCTGGGGAAGGTTTGCCCTTCCATTTTTATTATCTTAATTTGTGGCTAGGTAGGTTTTGTTTTTGACGACGAGGCGGAATCGTAAGGATCACGTTAGTTTTGATAGCGGGCCTTCATGAACCAATTTGAAGACCCTTGGTTTTGTTTTTAACTTTAATGGGGGTCCATATGAGCTGGGTACTGCAATATCTCCTTCTTGCGAGGAGTAATTGCAACTCGATATGGATGCGCTGTGTTTGTCCGATAGGGTTTTGTGGGGCAGCAGGTAGAGCTACCTTGACTGCCCCTTGCCTTTGAGTTTGTCCGTACCAGGGCCCGCTATGCTTGTCCGGTGGGGTTGGGGATTTGTGTGGCAGCAGGAAGTTCTACCTGGACCGCCACTTGCCTTTGTTATTGTTCGCTCGCTTGTCCGGGTTCCGCTATGCTTGTCCGGGTGTACCATGCTTGTCCGGTGGGGTAAGTTGGGGTTTTGTGGGGCAGCAGGTAGTGCGACCTGGACTGCCCCTTGCTTTGGTGGTTGTCTGGCATTTGAGTTAAGTAGTTATAATCTTTTCAGATTGGCAAGTTAGTTATAATCTTTTCAGATAGGCAAGTTATCAATCCAGATTGGCAGATGTTGACATCTTCTGTAGTGGTTAGCTGCGATCGAGTGAAAATGTGCATCTTTTCTCTGCACATTTTTCCTTTTCTGTTCTCGATTGCTGGTAGTCTCCAATGGTGTAGAGCGGGTGATCCTTTGGTCCGTTCTGGCAAGTTGTTGATCTTTTCTGCAGTTGTTCTGTGTAGCAGTGTCCATCTGTTTTAGTAATGTTTTTTTTTTTTTTTTTTTTTTTTTTTTTTTTTTTTTTTTTTTTTTTTTTTTTTTTTTTTTTTTTTTTTTTTTTTTTTTTTTTTTTTTTTTTTTTTTTTTTTTTTTATATCAGATGCTGTTAGTTGGGTTGGTGCATTCCATGCTAAATACACATATATACACGTACATATGCATATACATACCCCTACGCATATATATTATTGTTATTGTTATAATACGGTTGATGATATTACCTACCTTTAGTAGCAAGATAAAGTTTATTGATATTGTTATAAAGTGATTGATGAAACTACCTACCTGTAATAAAAAAGTCAGGAAGAAGGGAAAGAAAATTTTATTTTTATTGTTGTAGAATGGGTGGCGATACTATCTTCCTAACCTTAACAATTATGGTTCCATTTTCGGTATTAAGAGCTTTAGTTCCTTATTGGTTTTGTTTTTGTTGCGTTTTTGACCAGTTGCTAGTTGTTGGTCAGGTGTATATGTCTTTGCGCAGTAGTCGGTTGTTGAGGTTGTCGGTTGGGTCTATATGTCTTGAAACTTGTTGATTGTTTTGAGGAATCGGATGATGTTGATGTATGTCATTTCCAAGTTCTGATTCCTCGATGGGTCCATAGTGTCAGGGTATATGTCTGGTGAGCCGATGCGTTGCTGGTATTCCTTGAATTGACTTCTTGGGGCTTGGTATTCACTGCAGCTGTTGAAGATGTGCTCCAATGTTAGAGTTTCAGTGTAATGTGGGCAGTTTTGGTTGCTGTTTTGGGCCCGCAGTAGTGTTTTTCCTGTTTTGAGTCTGTTAATTACTCTCAGTTCGTCTGGTTGTAGAGTTTTTGGTGACTTGATGGTTCTGGCTGTGAGTTTCTGTATTCGGTGAAGTTGTCTGCCCTTGGTCGAGATGTCCCATTGACGTTGCCATTTTTCATTGGTTCGTTGTCGGACTTCGCTATATAGTTCTTGCACGCTGTAGGGTATGTGTTGGATTCCGCTGAGCTGGATACTTTGCTTGGCCGCGAGGTCCGCTTTATCGTTTCCTGTCAGGTTGATGTGGGAGGGCACCCATAGAAATTCGATCTTGAACTGGTTCAATTCCAGTTGTCGTAGGATGTGTAGTGTTTCCTCTAGCATGTTGCTCCTGTTCCGTGATGATCCTGTTTCTATTGATTGTAGAACACTTAGTGAGTCAGTGATGATGACATATTGTTTGTTGTTAGTTTGGATTTTTATCCAGTTCAATGCTTGTCTTATGGCCCAAAATTCCGCACTGTAGATGGAGCATCCGTCTGGAAGCCTGGCTTCTATAGTCTGGTTGAGCTCGGGTACCACTACTGCTGCTGCCGTTCTGTTTAATTCTCGAGATTTGGATCCATCTGTGTAGATTTTGGTGTAAGAGCTGTATTGGTTTTCCAGAAGTTGGTTGATCGAGGTCAGAAGTTTCCAGGGGTTGTGTTGTTTTTTGTCCAGTGTTTTAATAACGAGGTTGACTGAGGGTTCATTGTTTCTCCATGGAGTGGGGTCCGAAAATTGACGTTGTTCGGCTTGGATTCCAGTTAGGCGCATTTCTTCCTTTAGTATGTGGGCTTTCTTGCAGGCTGGAGGGTTTGGTACAAGTTTTACTCTGAAGGTAATGTTACAGTTCTTGAATGCTGTTCTCGTTGGGTTGTTCTCTGGTTGAATGGAGTTTCTGATGGCATATCGTAGGATCTGTTCTTCTCTTCTGATGTGTAGAGGGAGATCGCCCGTTAGTATTTGAAGTTCATCAATCGATGTATTTGGTAGTTGTCCCGTGCATAGTTTGAGCGCTTTGTATTGTATGCTGTCAAGTTTGTTAAGGAGGGTCCTATTTGCAGAATCATATATTTGACAACCGTAATCCAGCTTTGATCTGATGAGAGCCTTGTATAACATGAGCATTGTTTGTTGATCTGCCCCCCAAGTCGTCCCTTTTAGATGTCGCAGTAGGTTGAGGTCGTTCTTGCAGTTGTTGATGAGGTCCGTGATGTGGTTTTTCCATGTGAGATGTTCGTCCAGTATCATGCCCAAGAAGTAGGTGTGTTTGACAAACTTGATAAGCGTGCCTTGTAGGTAAAGTTGTGGGTATTTTGGTGTCCGTTTGTTTGGTGGTGTAAAAAGCACCCCAACGGTTTTGTCGCTGGATATTTTGAACCCCCAGTTCTCGGACCAGTTGGTTATAGAGTCCAAGTTCTTTTGTAGTCTGGCGATGTAGGTTGGGTTGTTGGGGTTTCCTGCTTCCCAGATTCCGCTGTCGTCCGCGAATTGTGATAGGGAGATGTTGGCGTCGATGTAGGAGCTGAGTGAGTTGACCATGATGTTAAAAAGTGTGGGACTTATCACGCTTCCCTGTGGTGTGCCGTTATCTAGTACGTATGTGTTCGATAGTTTGTCCCCTACTCTAATTTTGATTCGTCGTCCTGTCAGGAAGTTTGCGATCCATCGGTGCATTCGCCCGTTAATTCCGAATTGGTTCAGTTTGGAGATGAGTCCTTTAGTCCATACCAGGTCGAATGCCTTTTCCAGGTCCAAGAAGACTGCAATAAGGTGTCTGTTGTTTTTGCTCTTTGCATTGAAGGCCAGTTTAACGTCCGCTTCTAGTCTGATAAGTTGGTCGATTGTGGATTTGTTGTTTCGGAAACCGCTCTGGTTTTCTGTCAGGAGGTTGTGCTTGTTCATGTGATGTTTTATTCTGTTTGTGATCATGGTTTCCATTATCTTGCATATCGAGTTGGTGAGGGAAATAGGTCGATAAGAGGTGGCAAGTTTGGGGTCTTTTCCGGATTTTGGGATCGGGACTACAACAGCCTGTTTCCATTGTGTCGGTATCTTGGACGTTTTCCATATTTGGTTCAGCATGTGGATTATGATCTGTTGCATGTTGATTGGCAGTTGTTTGTAGATGATGTAGCCTAGATTGTCTTCTCCTGGTGCTGTAGATTTCTTGAACTGTAGAGCTCTTTTCCATTCGTATATTGTGAAATCGTCGTTTAGTGGGGAATTGTTGCTAGTATCTTCTGTACTTTGATCCGTGAATAGGTGTGGGTATCTGTCCTCGAGAAGTTGTCTTTGTGCCATGAATCTTGGTGTATGATTAAGGTTGCTGCTGGCGTGGGCGAAGTGTTGTGCTAGTTTTTCCGCGCGTTCCTGGTCCGTCTGAGTTCCCGATAGTTTTGGTGTTGAAGTACATGGGGTGGCTGTTATTGCTTTGATTTTGTTCCACACTTCTTTGGTTTTAGTAC
>JAECUM010090685.1:0-30821 GCA_016617855.1 Megalonaias nervosa
AGTTTCCAGGGGTTATGTTGTTTTTTGTCCAGTGTTTTAATTACTAGGTTGACTGAGGGTTCTTTGTTTCTCCATGGAGTGGGGTCCGAAAATTGCCGTTGTTCGGCTTGGATTCCAGTTAGGCGCATTTCTTCCTTTAGTATGTGGGCTTTCTTGCAGGCTGGAGGGTTTGGTACAAGTTTTACTCTGAAGGTAGTGTTACAGTTCTTAAATGCTGTTCTCGTTGGGTTGTTTTCTGGCTGAATGGAGTTCCTGATGGCATATCGTAGGATCTGTTCTTCTCTTCTGATGTGTAGAGGGAGATCGCCCGTTAGTATTTGAAGTTCATCAATCGATGTATTTGGTAGTTGTCCCGTGCATAGTTTGAGCGCTTTGTATTGTATGCTGTCAAGTTTGTTAAGGAGGGTCCTATTTGCAGAATCATATATTTGACAACCGTAATCCAGCTTTGATCTGATGAGAGCCTTGTATAACATGAGCATTGTTTGTTGATCTGCCCCCCAAGTCGTCCCTTTTAGATGTCGCAGTAGGTTGAGGTCGTTCTTGCAGTTGTTGATGAGGTCCGTGATGTGGTTTTTCCATGTAAGATGTTCGTCCAGTATCATGCCCAAGAAGTAGGTGTGTTTGACAAACTTGATAAGCGTGCCTTGTAGGTAAAGTTGTGGGTATTTTGGTGTCCGTTTGTTTGGTGGTGTAAAAAGCACCCCAACGGTTTTGTCGCTGGATATTTTGAACCCCCCGTTCTCGGACCAGTTGGTTATAGAGTCCAAGTTCTTTTGTAGTCTGGCGATGTAGGTTGGGTTGTTGGGGTTTCCTGCTTCCCAGATTCCGCTGTCGTCCGCGAATTGTGATAGGGAGATGTTGGCGTCGATGTAGGAGCTGAGTGAGTTGACCATGATGTTAAAAAGTGTGGGACTTATCACGCTTCCCTGTGGTGTGCCGTTATCTAGTACGTATGTGTTCGATAGTTTGTCCCCTACTCTAATTTTGATTCGTCGGCCTGTCAGGAAGTTTGCGATCCATCGGTGCATTCGCCCGTTAATTCCGAATTGGTTCAGTTTGGAGATGAGTCCTTTGGTCCATACCAGGTCGAATGCCTTTTCCAGGTCCAAGAAGATTGCAATAAGGTGTCTGTTGTTTTTATTCTTTGCATTGAAGGCCAGTTTAACGTCCGCCTCTAGTCTGATAAGTTGGTCGATTGTGGATTTGTTGTTTCGAAAACCGCTCTGGTTTTCTGTCAGGAGGTTGTGCTTGTTCATGTGATGTTTTATTCTGTTTGTGATCATGGTTTCCATTATCTTGCATATCGAGTTGGTGAGGGAAATATGTCGATAAGAGGTGGCAAGTTTGGGGTCTTTTCCGGATTTTGGGATCGGGACTACAACAGCCTGTTTCCATTGTGTCGGTATCTTGGCCGTTTTCCATATTTGGTTCAGCATGTGGATTATGATCTGTTGCATGTTGATTGGCAGTTGTTTGTAGATGATGTAGCCTAGATTGTCTTCTCCTGGTGCTGTAGATTTCTTGAACTGTAGAGCTCTTTTCCATTCGTATATTGTGAAGTCGTCGTTTAATGGGGAATTGTTGCTGGTATCTTCTGTACTTTGATCCGTGAATAGGTGTGGGTATCTGTTCTCGAGAAGTTGTCTTTGTGCCATGAATCTTGGTGTATGATTAAGGTTGCTGCTGGCGTGGGCGAAGTGTTGTGCTAGTTTTTCCGCGCGTTCCTGGTCCGTCTGAGTTCCCGATAGTTTTGGTGTTGAAGTACATGGGGTGGCTTTTATGGCTTTGATTTTGTTCCACACTTCTTTGGTTTTAGTACGGTTGGAGAGTGTGGAGCAGTATTCTCTCCATGATGTTTGTTTGGCCTCTCTGAGAGTAAGTTTGACTGTGGCTTCATGTTGTTTATATATATCTAAGTCTTTGGAGAGTTTGGTTCGTTTGAATCGATTGAGGGCCTTTTTCTTTTCTTGTATTGCTTGCCCGCATTCGTTGGTCCACCAATATAGCTGACGTTTATGTATTCTTCCACTTGTTTTTGGTATGGTTTCCTGTGCTGCTGTGTTGATTGCTTCAGTTATATTCTTGTAGTATTTGTTGATGTCTGTGTGTTGTAGGCCCTTGATGTCCTTATTGCTGAGTATTGCCTGGAACTGGTTCCAATCCGCTTGTTCCATTTTCCATTTTTGAGGCCTACGTTGTTGTTCTGTCGGGCGCTGTATATGTACGGTTGTCTGTATAGGAAAATGGTCACTTCCCATGGTACTTTGGTTCAGCACTTCCCAGTCAGAAATGTGTGCCATATTTGGTGTTGCCAGTGTGAGGTCAATTGCTGTGAGTTTTCCTGTAGCTGGGTCTATTCTAGTGGGGGTTCCTGTGTTTAGTATAGTTAGTTGTTTTTCCCTAAGAAATTTATGTAGCCTTTTTCCTCTGGTGTCCGTGTGTTTGCCTCCCCACTGTATGTTGTGGGCGTTAAAATCTCCGCAGACTACGGTGTTCTTAATTTTTGGTTGAAAGATCTGTTGGAGGTAGTGCGTTGAATCCGAGTTGTAGGTAGATGGGTCATAGATGTTATATATGTTGATTTGTCTGTTTCTATTTTAATTCGTATCCCTTGGTATTCAACTTGGTTGTTCGCAGTGCTGGCGTCGGTTATAATTTCCCCTGCTTCTGGTATCGTATTATGGATGTATGTTGCCAGTCCACCCCCTCGGTTTCCCTGCGGTCTGTGTTTGTAAAATGTGGTGTCATATTCCTTGAGTTTTGGTAGTTTGTTGGTGTTTGATGTGAGCATTGTTTCTTGCAGGCATATTATATCCGGTTTGTCGACTATGTTATTTAATGTTGCCTCTAGTTCTGCGTGGTTTGACTGTAATCCTCGGCAGTTCCATTGCCATATTGTTAGTGTTGATTGGTGTTTTGTTCTTGTTTGGTTGGTAGTTTGCTTAGGTGCTGGTTGGGTAGTTTGAGTTGGCTGTGGTTCGATTGGGTGTTGGTGTCTCTGGGGGTGGCTCTGGTTTTGGTTGGTTGGTGTCAAGTTAATCCTGTGTGGTTTGATTGTGACTGGTATATCTTCCATGTGAGTAATTTTTTGAAACTGGGACATTTGTTTTTTGGTGTCGCACCATATGATGATGTAGTTAGCCCTTGGTCGTATTATTTTGAAGTTGTCTTTATGGTGCTTTTTCAATGTTGTTGCCAGTGTCTTTGTCAATATTTTCTTGAAGTTGATGTCTGGACTGGAAATGTAAAGTGTTAAGTGTGCCGGATGGTGTCGGGTTTTTTTGAAGGTTTTATTGTGATGTTTTGGGTTGTCGATGTCACAGTTGTAATAGTTGTTGGTTGCCTTGATGTTGTTTTTGGTTTTTTGGTCTCCTGTAATTGTTTCTGTGGTTGTCTTGGTGTTGGGCAGTCCTTGAAGTGGGCGTTTTCCATTATTTAGTTGGTTATGGTTTTTGTAGGTGGTTGTTGGTGGTTGTTGGAGGGAAGGTTTTTCCGCCTTTGTATGTCTTTGTTGTTGTTGTTGTTGTGGTTGTCTGTCCTTCATATGGTTTCCTGGATGGTGATGCTTCTCTTTTGGTTCTTGTGTCAGGGGGTTAGAGGGTCCCGATTTTTGGCTGTTGTGAATGATTTTTCTTCTTTTGATATTCGTCTGTTGTATTGTTGTTGTTGTTGTGGTCATTACTTTCCTCTTTTTTGGT
This sequence comes from Megalonaias nervosa, assembly GCA_016617855.1. NCBI lineage: Eukaryota > Metazoa > Mollusca > Bivalvia > Unionida > Unionidae > Megalonaias > Megalonaias nervosa. Next base: position 3,702 of record JAECUM010090685.1, read on the forward strand.
GACGATGTTGCGTTGGTTGTGTTAGTGGATGCTGTGTCAGCTCTTCCATTTCCTGGCTCTTTCCTATTTGTATGGGTGTTAGTGTCCTGGTGTTGTTTGTTATCGTTGTCCTTTTCCTGTTGTGGGTCTTTTGGTTACTTGTTTCCATTTATTTACTGGTTGCATTGTTTCCATGATGTTGGGTGTTGTTACGTTTGTTTTGGTTCGTTTGACTTTGGGTTGACCTCTGAGTGGTTGCTTTCCCTTTGGAGTCGTAGCGTGTTCTTCGTAGTCGTCGTAAGGTACTATCTGTAGATAAGTGATGTCCCTTGGTTGGTTTTGTTGTTGGGGGTATGTTGCTTGTTGGTGGTGTCCTTTTTTTATTTGGAATGTAGTATTGCTCTCTTGGTGATGTTATGAATTTGGTTGTTTTTGATGGGCCTGGTTCTTGGATGTCGTTGTAGTTGTTGTTGTTGTAGTTGTTGGTACTTCTCTTGCAGTCGTTGTTGTAATTGATGAATTTGTGTGTGCTGTTGTTGTTAGCTTTCTGTTGTTTTGTTCCTGGTGTGTTGAATTCCGTGTTGTTGTTGTCGGTTGTTTTTCTTTTCCAGGTCCCTGTTTTTGTTCTATATATGGTTGCCTTAATGTTTGTTGTTGCTTCATCGTTTTCTTTGGTGGTTACTTTGGTGTTTCCGGGTGTGTTGTCCTTTATCCTTTGTTCATAGTTGTGGAAGTTTATTTGTTCTCTGCAGCTTTCGGTCTCCGTTGTTTCCAGTGATGTTGCTATTATTGTTTGTTTTTCGTTGGTTTTTTCCTTTGTTGTCGGTGTTGCTTGTGTTGTCCGCTGTGTCACTTGCGTTGTGTGGGATTGCTCTTCTATTTGTATTTGTATGGGTTTCTGTGTTTCTGTGGCTTTTAGTTCATTGGCTGCTTCTTCAATTGTTGTAATTGGTGCTTTTTGCAATGTGCAGGTTGGTTTGGAGTATTTTTCAGCCTTTCCTGTTAGAGATGTTTTGATAATTTGTCTTGTTTTTGGCGTAGAGCGATATGTTCCTATTTTCATATTTCTGGATGTGTTTGGTAGCTCCGTGTTGTAGGTGATGTGTTGGGCCTTGTCCATGGTTAGTTGCTGTCTGTTCTGTGCCTGTCTGTTTTTCCGCATTTTGTTGACAAGTTTGCTAAGTTTGCAGGCGTCTCTTCTGTTTCTATCCTGAAGTTTAACTTTGTTCCTTGGCCTCTGTTCCATGTTGTATAGTTTATCTTGAGCTCCTGGTTTTGATCACTTTTCCTGTCTTACCTGTCTTACCTGTTTAGTGTGTAGATGGACTGGTAATTTTTTGGATTACCTATTACCTGAAATACTAGGTTTTTTTTTTTTTTTTTTCTTGTTGCAATTATTTAATGGTATTGTTCAGCTAGAATTTATTAATAGTAATATCAATACTATTAATAATAAGTGGATTTATTAACAACGGTAATGATAATAAAATAATGATAATAATAATAATAATGTTTATGTGAGTGTTGCTATAGGGTTATTTGTAGTTATTGTGTTAAGGGTAATGTGGTAATTTGAAAGATATATTTTAAGTGTGTCAAGTGTTATTTTAAGTTTTTATTCTTGTGGGTTTGTTAATGAAAGATATAATAATTGGAACAGTATTATTAGTAGTTATATGTGTGGTGTATTAAATTTATGTGTACAATAATAATAGTAGTAATGATAATATTAATGTGTGTGATGCGTTAAATTTTAATAATAGTTGTATTAATTGGTAATAATGAAAATAAAAAAAATAAAAAATGATAATATTATGTGTAGTGTGTTATAGCAGTTTTAAGTATTTAGTGTAATTGTTGGTTACTAAGTTAAGTATTGGGTTTATGTTGTGAGTTTTACCCTCTTATCTATTGGTGATATTAAGTTTAGTATTAGGAGATAATTGTACCGATAAGAGTATTTAGGGTAATAGAATTAGTTGGATATTGTATTGCTTAATTTGAAATAGCGTTGTGTTGTGTTGTGTAATTATCCAGTGAGGTGCTGTGCTTCCTTGTTACAAGTTTGTATGTTGTAGTGAGTAGGGTTTCGTATGTTAGGTGTGATCCGATTGGTTGGGCTGGTGTGCTGTGCAAAGTTGTTATTGTTAGGATTGATTTACTATTATGTGGTTTGTTGAGCCCTATTTGTGAAAAAGAAGTTAGGTTTGCGTGAATTACAAATTGTTAACGTTTGTGTTTTGTGTTAATGGTTGTAGCGTAGCGTTTTATTGTTGTAGCGTGGTGTTTGTATTGTTGAAGGTTAGATTGTGTGGGTGGTGGGAGGGGTTAGCGTGGTGGGTGGGTGAGCGGGCTGGAAGGTATAGGTTAGATTTCTATGAAATTGTTAGTTTTATCGTTAAATTTGGGGATTTAGAGTAAGTAAAGATTAGTATATATAAATGTTAAATTACTTACAGTGGTAGTATGTACACAGTCGGTTTATTGTCCCGTATTTGTTTGTCGTGGTCAGCGGTCAGTCCAAGTTCCTTTGTTCTCGCAGCTAGGTGGGTTCCCTGCTGTGGTCGCAGGCTGTTATGATCGTCAAATTCAGCTAGGAATCACTTTTCAGGTCGTTATTTTAATCTGTTATGCTCAAAATTCCCTCTTGTTGCTCTGTTGTCCTATTTTGAAGTGAATGAGTTTGGAGTTCTGTGATTTTAACCGTATTTTCTTTGTATTTTCTCTGAATCGGCTCAAGGCTCATGTGCTCGCTACGGCTGCAGTACTGAATGTATGATGATGTGAGATGATGACTCCCCGCACTGACTGACTGAATGGATTATAGTCGCATGTGCACTCTGTGCTTCGCGACTGGTTATAGCCCAGGGCTGGGCCCTCGGAGGTGTGGGTATGATGCCACCACTGCCTGTCAGAGCCCAAGGCTGGGCCCTTCGAGGTGTGAGTATTGTGCCCTCACGTCCTCCTAGGGGTTATGTGTATGGTGCCACCATAACCCCCTAGTTTGTTTTCAGTTCGTATATCCAGCAAGCCGACACGTCCGTAACGAGGCAAAGGCGGAAAGAGACCCGGAAAGGGCAGCGCAGAAACGGCCCGAAAGTCCCAGGGGCAGTCACACAGGGAACAGCCAAACCCGCAACCATGCGCCCCGACCTAACGGTGAGGTCGGGGTTTTTTTGCCACATCTAGTCCAGTTATTCTAATGGACTTCCTTATACCAATGTTGTGTGAGCCACTCATTCAATTGGTAAAGCTGTTGTTGAGTTTTAATTTTGGTGGATTGGGTATTATTGTTGAATTTGAATTTTGCGTACATAGTGTACTTATCCGTTTTCCGAAAGTTTAGTTTGTACCAATCTGGGGAAGGTTTGCCCTTCCATGTTTAGTATGTTAATTTGGTTATTATGTAGGTTTTGTGTTTTTGACGACGTGGCGGAGTCGTAAGGATCACGCTTTGTTTTGGTAGCGGGCCTTCATGAACCAAATTGAAGACCCTTGGTTTTGTCCTAACTTTATTTGAAAACCATATGAGCTGGGTACTGCAATATCTCCTTCTTGCGAGGAGTAATTGCAACTCGATATGGATGCGCCGCTTGTCCGATAGGGTTTTGTGGGGCAGCAGGTAGAGCTCCCTGGACTGCCCCTTGCCTTTGAGTTTGTCCGAACCAGGGTAACCTATGCTTGTCCGGGGGGTTGGGGATTTGTGTGGCAGCAGGAAGAGCTACCTGGACTGCCACTTGCCTTTGTTATTGTACGCTCGCTTGTCCGGGTTCCGCTGTGCTTGTCTGGACAGGTTGTCCGGGTGTGCCATGCTTGTCCGGTGGGGATAGTTGGGGTTTTGTGGGGCAGCAGGGAGTGCGACCTGGACTGCCCCTTGCTTTGATGGTTGTCTGGCAATTGAGTTAAGTAGTTATAATCTTTTCAGATTGGCAAGTTATGTATAATCTTTTCAGATAGGCAAGTTATCAATCTTTTCAGATTGATGTTGATATCTTCTGTAGTGGTTAGCAGCGATCGAGTGAAAATGTGCATCATTACCCTGCACATTTTTTCTTTTCTGTTCTCGATTGCTGGTAGCCTCCAGCGGGTGGTCCTTTGGTCCGGTATGGCAAGTTGATGATCTTTGCTGCAGTTGTTCTTTGTAGTAGTGTCCGTCTGTATTAGTAATGTTTTTTTTTTTTTTTTTTTTTTTTTTTTTTTTTTTTTTTTTTTTTTTTTTTTTTAATAATATTTCCTCTTTATTATTTAATTATTGAATAAGTGAATTGGGATTGTTTAAGTATAAGGGTTTAAGTTATTTTATTATTTGTTTTAATTCTACAATGGATTATGCATTGTGTTTGACCGTATATATCCTCTAACTTTATGTTTAAAGGTGGTGTCTATAACGTTGTTTTGGTACGTTCTTAGCTCTGTACTACGAGAAGTACTTTTAGCGTGGGGAGTTAGAGATTCTATGCCGTATAGTTCAATATGTTTGTATTCAGGTAGCGGTTTAGTGCCTAGTCTTGTTATCAGCAATAAGATGACTCATTGATGGGTGTATACAATTGACTTGCTGGGTTCGTCCTGCTACTGCGCTGTATATTGTATAGTGTTACAATCCTATTGGGTGAGTCATAGGGCATGTTACTATTAATGAAAGTGGCATCCAGACTAAATATTGAAAAGGTTGTTCGGAGACAGCTTATTTTGATGTTTTAAATTAGTAAACGAAGGATTTGTGATTTGCAATTGAGTTTTAAGTATGTTAAATTTGTAGCTTGAATGTGGTGTGTGTTAATAATAAATGAATTTCTTAATTTTAGACTAAAAGCAAGTGCAGTTTTATTGACTAAACGAGTTTTGGAAGTAGATTTACGTTTTATATTAGTTTTAGTGTAGCATAAGTATTAATGTTTTAATTATAAAGGGGGTTTTTTTTCCCTTACAGGGGAGTATTGAGTAGACGGTGAGATAACAAATGGGAAGTTTAGTATTTATATAGTGAGTTTATTAATGTTAATGTGAAATATTTACCTTGCGCGGTAAGCCAGTCCTGTTTTATGTAAAAGACGAATTTAAACTAATATTACGTTTGTTATAAATGTGAAATAGATTAAGTTTTATATTAGTTAAATTAGTGTGAATATTAGTATTGATAGTTATAATATGAATTCTTTACCTTGCGCGATGTGTGTGTTGTGTAGTTTGTCTAGTCCATTCCGTGGTCAGTTTTCCTTTGTTCCTTTGTTCTGGGGAGTGACCCCCTGCAGCTGCAGCCATGTGCTCGGCGTGTACATTGCTGTTTGTAGTCCTAAATTCTCAGTTTCGGTGATATCCTTAGATAAATTCCATGCATGTATCCTTTTCATCTGTTTTGTTGTTTTTCTTCAGTCCCTTGAAGTGCAGCTTCAATGTATTTTACTTCGATGTATTTGTAGATCTCAGCAGTGGCGTGGCGCACGTCCGTCCTCCCCGGCGTCTTGACTAATGAATGTGGCGCGAGTGAACTTGAACTTGAAGGATTATAGTCGTTTATGCACTATGTGCTTTACGACTGTGGGTCCAAGGCTGGACCAGAGGCCCCAATTGGGGCACTCCAGGCCCAAGGCTGGGCATAACCTCTGAAGAGGGGCACTCGGCCATGGCTGGATGCCGCCCTCGGCTGGGCGACACTGCTCCCCTAAAGAGGCACTTAGCCCCGAGCTGGGCTTTGACCATCGCTTGTCCGATAGACCTCTGACCTTTGGTATTCAGTCGATATCCAAGCGGCAGACAGCTGGCGAAGAAAGGAGGAAAAAGCCCGGAAAAAGCGCGACAAAACGCTACAGAAGAGCCCCAGAGACAGCCACACAGGGCACACCAAGCCCGGCAACCACGCGCCCCGACCTAACGGCAAGGTCGGGTTTAATGTCACATCAAGTCCAGTTATGCTAATGGACTTCCTTATACCAATGTTGTGTGAGCCACTCATTCAATTGGTAAAGCACTCATTTGAGTTTTAATTTTGTTGCATTGGGTATTATTGTTGAATATGAATTTTGCGTACATAGTGTACTTATCCGTTTTCCGAAAGTTGTACCAATCCGGGGAAGGTTTACCCTTCCATTTGTATTATCTTAATTAGGTGACTATGTAGGTTTTGTTTTTGACGACGAGGCGGTATCGTAAGGATCATGTTTGTTTTGGTAGCGGGCCTTCATGAACCAAATTGAAGACCCTCGGTTTCTTTTCCTTTAACTGGGGGCCATATGAGCTGGGTACTGCAATACCTCCTTCTTTCGAGGAGTAATTGCAACTCGATATGGATACGCTGTGTTTGTCCGATAGGGTTTTATGGGGCAGCAGATAGAGCTTCCTGGACTGCCCCTTGCCTTTGAGTTTGTCCGAGGGAATGCTATGCTTGTCCGGTGGGGTTGGGGGATTGTGTGGCAGCAGGAAGGCCCACCTGGACTGCCACTTGCCTTTGTTATTGTCCGCTCGTTTGTCCGGGTTTCGCTATGCTTGTCCGGGTATGCCATGCTTGTCCGGTGGGGGTGGCTGGGGATTTGTGGGGCAGCAGATAGTGCGACCTGGACTGCCCCTTGCTTTGATGGTTGTCTGGCAATTTGAGTTAAGTAGTTATAATCTTTTCAGATTGGCAAGTTAGTTATAATCTTTTCAGATAGGCAAGTTATCAATCTTTTCAGATTGGCAGATGTTGACATCTTCTGTAGTGGTTAACTGCGATCGAGTGAAAATGTGCATCTTTTCTCTGCACATTTTTCCTTTTCTGTTCTCGATTGCTGGTAGACTCAAATGGTGTAGAGCGGGTGATCCTTTGGTCCGTTCTAACAAGTTGTTGATCTTTTCTGCAGTTGCTCTGTGTAGTAGTGTCCGTCTGTATTAGTAATGTTTCTTTTTTCTTTTTTTTTTTTTTATATTTTAATTTGTGGGTATTTATTTTGTTGGTTTACATTTTCCTCTTTATTATTTAATTATCTCCTAAGTGAAATGGGGTTGTTTAAGTATAAGGAATTGAATTATTTTATTATTTTGATTTAATTCTACGATGGATTCTGCATTGTGATTGACCGTATATATCCTCTAACCTTATGTTTAAAAGCCGCTTCTATAACGTTGTTTTTGTACGTCCTTAGCGCTGTTCTACGACAAGTACTTTTAGTGTGGGAAACTAGAGATTCCATGCCGTACAGTTCAATATGCTTGTATTCAGGTAGCGGTTTAGTGCCTAGTCTTGTTATCAGCAATAAGATGACTCATTGATGGGTGTATACAATTGACTTGCGGGGTTCGTCCTGCTACTGCGCTGTATATTGTATAGTGTTACAATCCTATTGGGGTGAACTATAGGGCATGTTACTGTTAATGAAAGTGGTACCTAGATGAAATATTGAAAAGGTTGTTCGGAAACAGCTTATTTTGGTGTTTTGGATTAGTAAACGAATATGTTAAATTTGTAGCATGAATGTTGTGTGTGTTAATAATAAATGAATTTCTTAATTTTAGACTAAAAGCAAGTGCAGTTTTATTGACTAAACGAGTTTTGGAAGTAGATTTAAGCTTTATATTAGTTTTAGTGTAGCATAAGTATTAATGTTTTAATTATAAAGGGTTTTTTTTTTTTCCCTTACGGGAGAGTATTGTGTAGACGGTGAGGTAACAAATGGCAAGTTTAGTATTTATATAGTGAGTTTATTAATATTAAGGTGAAATATTTACCTTGCGCTGTAAGCCAGTCCTGTTTTATGTAAAAAACGAATTTAAACTAATATTGCGTTTGTTTTAAATGGAAATCAGATTAAGTTTTATATTAGTTAAAATAGGGTGAATATTAGTATTGATAGTTATAATATGAATTCTTTACCTTGCTCGATGTGTGTGTTGTGTAGTTTGTCTAGTCCATTCCGTGGTCAGTTTTCCTTTGTTCCTTTGTTCTGGGGAGTGACCCCCTGCAGCTGCAGCCACGCACCCGGCGTGTACATTGCTGCCTGTAGTCCCAAAATCTCAGTTTCGGTGATATCCCCAGACAAATTCCATGCATGTATCCCTTTCATCTGTTTTGTTGTTTCTCTTCAGTCCCTTGCAGTGCCGCTTCAATGTATTTTTGCTTCAATGCACTTGTAGAACTCAGCAGCAGCGCGGCGCACGTCCTTCCTCCCCGGCGACAACGACCATCGCATGTTGTGAACCGATGGCCAGACTGACTGACTGACTGGATTATAGTCGCATATGCACAATGTGCTTCGCGACTGGTTATAGCCCTAGGCTGGGCCCTCGGAGGTGTGGGTATGGTGCCACCACTGCCTGTCAGAGCCCTAGGCTGGGCCCTTCGAGGTGTGAGTATTGTGCCCTCACGTCCTCCTGGGGGCTATGAGTATGGTGCCCCCTAGTTTGTTTTCAGTCCGTATACCCAGCAAGCCGACATGTCCGTAACGAGGCAAAGGCGGAAAGAGACCCGGAAAGGAGGCAGCGCAGAAACGGCCCGAAAGCCCCAGGGACAGCCACACAGGGAACACCAAGACCCGCAACCATGCGCCCCGACCTAACGGCGAGGTCGGGTTTAATGTCACATCTAGTCCAGTTATTCTAATGGACTTCCTTATACCAATGTTGTGTGAGCCACTCATTCAATTGGTAAAGCAATCGTTGAGTTTTAATTTTGGTGGATTGGGTATTATTGTTGAATTTGAATTTTGCGTACATAGTGTACTTATCCGTTTTCCGAAAGTTTGTACCAATCTGGGGAAGGTTTGCCCTTCCATTTTTATTATCTTAATTTGGTGATTATGCAGGTTTTGTTTTTGACGACGAGGCGGAATCGTAAGGATCACGTTTGTTTTGGTAGCGGGCCTTCATGAACCAAATTGAAGACCCTTGGTTTTTTCTTAACTTTAATTGAAATCCATATGAGCTGGGTACTGCAATATCTCCTTCTTGCGAGGAGTAATTGCAACTCGATATGGATGCGCTGTGTTTGTCCGATAGGGTTTTGTGGGGCAGCAGGTAGAGCTCCCTGGACTGCCCCTTGCCTTTGAGTTTGTCCGGACCAGGGCACGCTATGCTTGTCCGGTGGGGTTGGGGATTTGTGTGGCAGCAGGAAGGCCTACCTGGACTGCCACTTGCCTTTGTTATTGAACGCTCGCTTGTCCGGGTTCCGCTATGCTTGTCCGGAAAGATTGTCCGGGTGTACCATGCTTGTCCGGTGGGGTAAGTTGGGGTTTTGTGGGGCAGCAGGGAGTGCGACCTGGACTGCCCCTTGCTTTGATGGTTGTCTGGCAATTTGAGTTAAGTAGTTATAATCTTTTCAGATTGGCAAGTTAGTTATAATCTTTTCAGATAGGCAAGTTATCAATCTTTTCAGATTGGCAGATGTTGACATCTTCTGTAGTGGTTAGCTGCGATCGAGTGAAAATGTGCATCTTTTCTCTGCACATTTTTCCTTTTCTGTTCTCGATTGCTGGTAGACTCAAATGGTGTAGAGCGGGTGATCCTTTGGTCCGTTCTAACAAGTTGTTGATCTTTTCTGCAGTTGCTCTGTGTAGTAGTGTCCGTCTGTATTAGTAATGTTTCTTTTTTCTTTTTTTTTTTTTTATATTTTAATTTGTGGGTATTTATTTTGTTGGTTTACATTTTCCTCTTTATTATTTAATTATCTCCTAAGTGAAATGGGGTTGTTTAAGTATAAGGAATTGAATTATTTTATTATTTTGATTTAATTCTACGATGGATTCTGCATTGTGATTGACCGTATATATCCTCTAACCTTATGTTTAAAAGCCGCTTCTATAACGTTGTTTTTGTACGTCCTTAGCGCTGTTCTACGACAAGTACTTTTAGTGTGGGAAACTAGAGATTCCATGCCGTACAGTTCAATATGCTTGTATTCAGGTAGCGGTTTAGTGCCTAGTCTTATTATCAGCAATAAGATGACTCATTGATGGGTGTATACAATTGACTTGCGGGGGTTCGTCCTGCTACTGCGCTGTATACTGTATTGTGTTACAATCCTATTGGGGTGAACTATAGGGAATGTTACTATTAATGAAAGTGGTACCTAGATGAAATATTGAATAGGTTGTTCGGAAACAGCTTATTTTGGTGTTTTGAATTAGTAAACGAAGATTTATAAATTGCAATTGGGTTTTAAGTATGTTAAATTTGTAGCATGAATGTGGTGTGTGTTAATAATAAATGAATTTCTTAATTTTAGACTAAAAGCAAGTGCAGTTTTATTGACTAAACGAGTTTTGGAAGTAGATTTAAGTTTTATATTAGTTTTAGTTTAGCATAAGTATTAATGTTTTAATTATAAAGGTTTTTTTTTTTTCCCTTACGGGAGAGTATTGTGTAGACGGTGAGGTAACAAATGGCAAGTTTAGTATTTATATAGTGAGTTTATTAATATTAAGGTGAAATATTTACCTTGCGCTGTAAGCCAGTCCTGTTTTATGTAAAAGACGAATTTAAACTAATATTACGTTTGTTTTAAATGGAAATCAGATTAAGTTTTGTATTAGTTAAAATAGGGTGAATATTAGTATTGATAGTTATAATATGAATTCTTTACCTTGCTCGATGTGCGTGTTGTGTAGTTTGTCTAGTCCATTCCGTGGTCAGTTTTCCTTTGTTCCTTTGCGTTTTAGGCACACGTTCTCCACACCACACCCACAAGGGTTGCTTTTGTAGATCTTGCAGAGAAGAACTGGCGACGGAGTGGTCACTGCAGGAGCTGAGGCTGTGTTGAAGGGCATGATGATCGTTTCTTTTTATAGTCAATGAGTTGCGAAGCGTCGATCCAAGAGTCAAAACTGGGAGGATATCCTTTCCAACGTACTTTGACTTCTTTGACACGTCGCTTTCCCACTTTTCGAGTTCTTCGATCGAGAATGCTTTCGATCTCGTACACGTCGTCTTCTTTTTTGGTCACACGTTGTAACTTGGGCAAGTAAAACGTTCCTTTTAACACTTCCCCGTTCATGTCTTCCAATTTATAGACGGGAGGATAACGGCCACGCACACGTTCGGTGACACGAAACAATTCAGTGGTCCAGTTGGGTAAGTAACCTTTGTCAAAAGTGCGTTTTGTTTTGCCAATGCGCACCCACTCTCCTGATGCCAACACTCCACTTTTCTTGGGGACAGGCACTGTTGGGGACGTACCAAACAGGCGCTCGAAGACGGTCACTTCGTTGTCGGGAGTCACTTCTTGGGGTCACGCCCGAATCTCCGATGGTAAGATTGATTGTACGATTGGACGAGGTGTGGCAAGACGTCGATATACTTGAGAGTGTGTTGATGCGTAAAATATTTCCACATGCGTTCTTTCAAGGTGCGTTGAAAACGTTCCACGATAGTAGTATAGTGGGGTACCGTAGCGACAATGGGAATTAGCATTACAGACCCCCCCTGGGCCAGTATAGCGACAAGAAATAAAATCTCACCCTGGGCCTGTATAGCGACAATGGAAAATTGAGTAGAGGGACTAGAACACCCTGGGCCTGTATAGCGACAATGGAAAATTGAGTAGAGGGACTAGAACACCCTGGGCCTGTATAGCGACAATGGAAATTTTGTAGAGCGGCGACTAGGAGACTGTGGGTTTGTAGAGCGATAAGCGACAGGTGGCATGACGTCACACTGGTAACAATGTAGCAAAAAGAGAAGTACTGTGACGTCAGGCTACCTGAGAGAGGGTTATAGACAAACACGAATCAAGAGCGTTCGTGTTTTTTAGTAGAGGAAGGGTTTTATATATATTCGTTTAGGGTGGAGATAAAATGAAAATTAAGATCTTTTCGAGGTATTGGAAGTGGCCCTGAAAAGGGCCGTTGTTTGTTATGTGATGTTAACACCATTCTGTTAACATACAGGACATCGCATAGGTCTTCTTATCTTCCTCAAATTTCTCAAAGTTTGTCTTAAACTGTGTCTCACTTCTGGTCCGTAGATGAGAGTCCGCTTAAGACAGCCTTGTCTTTCCACATAACATCTTCTTTTCCAAAGAGTGGCACCGGTGATTCGGATGACAGTCCATTTTGTTTTCACATACATGGGTAAGTCTGTACGGAACAGCATTGAGGATACCAAAGTAGAGGATTCTACGTCTATCAACATCTTCTCTGTGACGAGAACAGGTGAAGGGAATGAAGTGAACCGCGTTGATTTATAGTGGAAGACCGGATCGAAACGGATTGAAAGGGTTCACCAATCCTAACACGCGTTACAAAATTCAGTCACTTCGCGGAGTCTGTCTTCCAATCCGAAGAGAGCTACCTGTGACGTCACATTTCCTATATAGGCACACTAGCGTCTGTGCGCAGTGAATCGATGCGGTAGTGTTTTGTGAAACATGACGGAACCTAAGAAGACAATGAATTGGGGTGCACCGGCTGTGGAGACGAGAAGTAATGGTACAGCAGCAGCTACCAAAGTGAACACAGTGCTACTTCCCGAAGAGGTTGATTTCCACTGGGATTTAGTAGATTTTTTATCTTCTTCCCAAGAATTTGTTCCGGTACCAGTACCTTCGCCACTTTCTCCTTCATTACCACGTGTCGACGATTTTAAACAAAGACAGAGAGAAGAATTGGAGAAATTTTTACAGCAGCAGAAAGAAGTAGAGCAAGTATTTCTTCTTGAACAGAAACAGCGAGAAGAAGAAGAAGAGGCAAGAAGGAAACGACAGGAAGAAGAAGAAGCAGTAGAGAAGAAACAAAGTCTAGGAGAGAAGGAGAACAGCGAAAGTCAAACGGTCACGGTACTCTTGGACATTTTGGCCGAGTTAAGAAGTCTGAAACAAATGTATCAGACTTCTTTATTACGACCCAAGAGAAAAAGACCTTCCCGAGCCAAACAACCTAACCCTGTGACTACACCAGAGATACCACCCCTAGTGATATCTACTAGATCATTGACAGGAGCAAGTCCACAAGTAGGCCTTGGCCGTGGCAAAGGCTTAAGACAGTTAAAGCGAATTGATTCTCGTTCCTGAGTTTGTTCTAAGGAAAAAAACAAACACTCAACAGTCCTTTTCAGGGCTACCCAATACTCTCGAAAAGAGTGACTATTCATTTTGCCAAAATCAATTAAAACTCAAAATCCCTTCTTTAACCCTATGATGTACGTGTTGTGAGTGTATGAGTGTAGGTCCTTATTATTTCTAAATAATGAAAACCAAGAGACACTTACTTTTTTTCAGTTTGGTCTATTCTGTTACAATTTTTACAATTCAATATCACAACATAACACAACACAACACTTTTAAAAAAGTTCATAGATTTCTTTTTTGTCTTTTTCTTTTCACTCTCTCTGTTTTTTCAATTTCTTCACTTTTACACTTTTTTCCTCTTCTTCGTCTTCTTCTTCCTCACATTTTTCTCGTCTTCTTTTCTTTTCTGTCTTCTCTTTCTGAACGTGTCGGGGTTCTTCTTTTGTCGAGGTCACCTCTGTTTCTTCTTCCTCCCTCTCCTGCTTCTGTTGTTTCTTAGGGCACTCTGAAGACCAATGTCCTTTCTCTTGACAATGATAACAGGTATCTTGACTTTTGTTTCTTTTGACACTGGCCTTGCTTCTTTGACGGTCTGGACATTCTGTAGCCCAATGCCCTTTCTTTTGACAGATATAGCAAGTATCTTGACTTTTATCTCGAAAGGAAGGAGAGTAGTCCGTTGGCTTGTCTGAAGAAAACTTTCTTATCACACCTCGCAATGCTCTAATCAGAAGTTCGATCTGTGTGGGTTCTTCCATTGTGCTGGTCGGCTTGAGAGCGAAATGAATACTGAGAGGGGAGTCACTAGCCCTTTATATATGCCCTGGTCTGACACAGATATATAGGATTCATGGTGTTTCACAGGTAGTCATTTGACTTTTTGCCGTCAAGATGAAACGATCGCATCATTTCGAAAAGAAAGAAGAAGAAGAAAGTAAGAGGCAGAAACGTGATTTATCGCCTCGCACAGTAGCTGAAGTCTTGGCACAAATTCATGCCAGCGATTTTGAAGATGAGATGAGTGAACCAGAATCGAAGCCTAAAGAGTCTACACCAAATCAAAGTCCATTACCATCCGTAAACCCTGAAAAGTACTACCACATTCGGGAGACGGACAAACGCTCTTCCAGAAAATTTAGAACCACGGCCTACACGTACGCAGTGAAATTTAAAGATTTCAAGTCTGACGTACCCTTGGAGAAAGCAGAAGGGTTCATCACTGATGTGTGGGATTCTTTGTTAACCACACTAAAACGGCAATGTCGAGCCAAAGAAGACGATCGCTTGAGACTTTCTATTCATCACGACAATTTGAAGTCTCCCGTTTGGATCGAGTTTAGCAGTCCATCAGAATTGACACCTTCCAAAATCATGGACAAGATTCAACACGTACAACAATCTAACGACAAATTTCACATCACGGACGGAAAAGCGACACTGTACATGACCCACGTGTCTCTTCCCCAAGGGACAGGTAAAAAAAAGTTGATGTTGGTAGACAACTTGCGTAACCTCAAGCGTAGTCTCGTCCAAATTAACAATCCAAAAGACAAGATCTGCTTAGCCCGTGCCATCGTGGTGGGACAAACGTATGCTGACAAGAACGATACGGTAGAATGGAAAAGAGCCTGGAAAACTATTCAACGATCGGACCGAGCCAAACAACAAAGAGAAGCAGAACTCCTGTTACAGCAAGCGGGGTTAGCTAAAGACACACCATGTGGCATTCCTGAAATGCAAAAGTTGCAAGACGTCTTGGCTCCACGTTACACCTTGAAAGTTCACCCTCAAGAAGTGCGCGGACCTCTGTTGTTTCGAGGTCAAGATTTTAAAAACGGAAAATACATTCACGTCTATTATCACGATGAACATTTTGATGCCATTACCAGTATCACTGCATTCCTGTCATACAGTTATTACTGTGAGAAATGTGACTATGGCTATAACAATCGAGAGCAACACAAGCATTGTGGATCGAAATGCTCAGGATGTTTAGCTTCTACACCCTGTCTGGACGAAGGACAAGAACGAGTGCATTGCTCTGTTTGTCAGCGCACGTTTGTCAGTCCTGCCTGTTACCAACAACACCTAAAGACGCAAGGTTCACAGCAGAAATGTGCTTGTCAGCTCTTGAGATTGTGCCCTACTTGTGGACAAGGCATACGTACCAACAATGCCAAGGCGCACGTCTGTTCAGGAAAGAAGCGATGTCACATTTGTCGCCAAACCGTGGACTTGGAACACCAATGCTACATTCAAAAATACCATTCCAAACATGAAGAAGAAGAAGAGAATGACCAGAAGAAGAAAGGGAATTTCATCTTTTTCGATTTCGAATGCATGCAAGAGACTGGCATTCACATTCCTAATTTCTGCGTGGCTCACCGAGCGTGCGAGAAGTGCATCCAAGAGCCTATCTTGGCTCATTGCCCTCATCGCAGCAAGATTCCTGGAGGACGTGAAAAAATCTTTCGAGGATCGAACACACTGGCCGATTTTGTCCAATGGATCTTAAACCCTATCGACGAGACGTGGAGCCAAGAAGATATCGAACGTTACGGAGATTGTCATCGCCATGCCACGGTGATGGCTCACAATTTCTCGGGATACGATGGACAATTTCTGTTGAGATACTATACGGAACAAAGTACCGAACGTCCGAAACTCACTTTGAACGGAGTCAAAATCATTTCCATGCAAGTGGGACAAGTACAGTTTAAAGATTCAATGAGTTACTTGGCTATGCCTTTGAGCCGCATGCCTAAAACGTTTGGCATGACAGAAATGGCCAAAGGCTATTTTCCACACTTTTTCAATACCGAAGCCAATCAACACGCCGTTCTACCCCATTTGCCTGAGGCTCACTACTACGACCCCGACAACATGCGCACCGAACAACGAGAAGCTTTCTACGCATGGTACCAGACTCACGCTTCGGACCCTTTTGACTTTCAAGAAGAAATGTTAAAATATTGTCGTTCCGACGTAGACATTTTACGCCGCTGCTGTGGAAAATTTCGAGAACTGTTCATGGAACACGGAGGGATCGATCCTTTGAAAGAAGCTTGTACCATTGCCAAAGCGTGCTCCTTAGTGTATCGTCAACGATTCATGCCCGAAAACACCCTAGCTGTCATCAGTCCTCAAACGACCAATTTTGTCAAACGTCAATACTCGGTCAAAGCCCTACGTTGGTTACATTACTTGTGTGAGAAGGAAGACAAATGGATCCAACACGCTCGCAACGGAGGAGGCGAAAAGACCATCGGAAGGTATTCAGTAGACGGCTGGGACTTAGAAAACCCTCAAATCGTGTACGAGTTTAACGGTGCTTATTTCACGGATGTCCCATCTGCTACCCTCAACGTGACACTAAAAACCAGTTTTTACAACGGACCATGGAAGACTTGTACCAGACCACTTGTCAGCGGCGCTTGAAGTTAGAAGAGCAAGGATACCAAGTAGTGGAAATGTGGGAACACGAGTACGATCAGCGATTGAAAACCGATCCCGAGTTTAAGCGTATCGTGGAAAGTTACAAGCTGGTGGACCCTCTGAACCCGCGGGACAGTTTGTACGGAGGACGGACGAATGCCACCCGTTTGCTGTACCAAGTCGACGAGGAGAAAGGAGAAGAAATCAAATACTTGGACGTGTGTTCTCTGTATCCGTACGTGTGCAAATATTGTCACTTTCCCGCAGGGCACCCACAATTGCTGACGGAACACATTGACGTGGACAATATTCGACAATACGAAGGATTGATCAAGTGTAAAGTCTTGCCTCCCCCGAACTTGTACCATCCCGTTTTACCACATCATTGCCAAGGAAAACTGATGTTTCCCTTGTGTCGTACTTGTGCTGAAACGTGCAACCAAGACCACCCTTGTCAGCACACTCAGGAAGAACGAGCCTTGACGGGAACGTGGGCCAGCGTGGAATTGTTTAAAGCTCTGGACTTGGGATACCAACTGTTAGAAGTGTACGAAATTTACCACTTTCCCAAGACAGAAAAATACCACAAGGGCGACGATTCTCAAAAAGGCATTTTTGCAGACTACGTGAATGCCTCTTTGAAACTGAAACAAGAAGCTAGCGGATACCCTTCCTGGTGTCACACTCCCGACGACCAAACAAAGTTCAAAGAGAAATACTGGAAGCAGGAAGGCATCACTTTAGACCACATCGAGAAAACCGAAGGAAGGCGATCGTTTGCCAAAGTGATGTTGAATTGTTTGTGGGGCAAAATGGCACAACGACCGTGTTTACCCAAGACGGAGTATTTGACAGAACCTTTCCGATACTTGCAGATGATTCACGACAAAACCAAATACATGAAACACGTGGACGTTGTTCGTGAGGACTTGCTCTTAATCAATTACGAAGAAGAACTGAACTTTGTAGAAGCCGACGAATTTGGAAATGTCATCATTGCGGCCTACGTGACAGCCCATGCTCGCTTAAAACTGTACGAAGCTTTAGAACTATTAGGAGATCGTGTGCTGTATTTTGACACGGACAGTTGCATCTACATTGATCGCCTGGGTCAACCTCACCCTGTCATCGAAGGAGACCGTTTAGGAGCCTGGACGGACGAGCATCCTGACCACAAGATTCTCAGTTTTGCAAGTGGCGGTCCCAAAAATTACGGCTACGAATACCGAGACAATCAAGGAGAAGTGCACACGGAGTGTAAAGTGAAAGGATTGACTCTTAATTATCGCACCAGTCGAGTGGTGAACTTTAGCATATTGAAAGAAGCCTTGCAGTCTGGACAGGATCGAAACTTTAAAGTGACCACCCACGAACCGCACAAGATTGTGCGTTTACCCACACACCAAATCGTCAGTCGACCTTTGGAAAAAGTTTATCAAATCGTGTACCAGAAGCGAGTTCGGCTTCCCAATCACTTCACTTTACCGTACGGTCATGCCGATATTGGTCAGCATATGAAAAGGGACAACGTTCAAGGTCGATAGTTCATTGTGACTACCATTGCTAAGCGAGAAAGATGAATCCATTCACACAGCAAGTATCCAGTAAGAGTAAACTCAAGTACGATGCTGTGCCTTGCGATGGTAGGGATGCCGTACGCTATGACCTTAGTGATTCAGTACTACATCATCATGGGAACTTTGCTATAACTACTACTTCTACTACCATGCCTACCATGGAAAGTGATGCTGTACGTGTCAAACCTGACGGATGTGAAAGCGATGCCACTCGTTATCGCACACCTTTCCACTTTACTGGTTTTCATGGTGGATGGCCACCTCCACAGGAAACCAAGCGACTACCACCCTACGGATGTCATGTAAAACTGAGCAAACTCCTAAGGATTTCACCGTACCCTCATCGAAATGAACCTGTGAAAGACGAATATTCGTTCCCCGTGCGTTTGCCAGAATACTGTGATTTTGAAAGTCGATTGCAAACCTTCCAAGGAAAATGGCCAAAATATCTAGGAGGACCTACCCCCGAAGAATTAGCCAGAGCTGGATTTATCTACTTGGGCGAAGGAGATAAAGTCAAGTGCTTCAGTTGCGGTGTCTCACTTCACCAGTGGGAGAAGAAAGATTGCGCTTACCTGGAATATGCTCGATGGTCTCCAGAGTGTCACTACCTGCCTTTAGTGGGACCTCGTCATTGAAGTGACCCTACCATGTTGTGTAAAAAGCTAGCTACGGAGTTAGGAGTCAAACGTTTGACAATCCCTAGACAAGTATTTAAACCCGATGTAAAAAATAATCTTCAAAGATTACCAAACGAATTGCAAGAGAAGATCTACAAGGACATATGGCAGGGACTTGCCAGAGCCAAATCTCAATTAGTGACTGTAGAACATTTGTGTCGAGAAATTCATAAGAGGAAATTGACCAAAGTCAACAAACAAGTCCGATTTCTCTGGATCAAGGGTGCGTTTGTTCTACTATTTCGCTTTAGACCATTTACATTTGAAGATTTTATTGACATTCTTGACCGTTTCCTGGAATGGCAGTGGTCAGAAATTACCCACTACGTTCATTACTTTCGGTCTAGGAGAAGTGTTTGACTGACATGGTTATGGATACTTTACAAGAGAACATTCGTGCTTTGCCTGTGGAACTGAGAGAACGCATTTACCGTGAGTTCGTCAAAATACAAGTGAAACGAAAAGAATCATTGCATCCGTTACGTCACCGATGTTGGAACCACTGGTACCTAAATGCTATAAGAGGATTGATTCTGATGAAAGTGTTCCAGGGGCTAGACATTGATCAACTACTCGTGAGCAAGAAGGATTGTGTTGTTGATAGTGATTATTTTTACTACCAGGTACACTTATTGCATCGAATTCTAGAAGAAGAGTTAGAGGGTTACCAAAATCTTGTACACAATGTAAACTTAGATAAAGAGGAAACTTCTGAACGATGTGTGATGTACAAGTTAGTGACTAAATATTTTAGATACGTCGACGGAATACGACCACTTCTGTGCAAAAAGTACACTTATAGCTGCCAAAAAAAGAGGGTATAAAAACGTTCTACCATGCCACGACCTTTATCATTCGTGATACAACAGATTCCGTGGAAGTAAATCAATGACAGTATTCAAACGGTGGAGGATTACCATCGCCTATTACGAGAACTGTCTCCATTGAATTGGGGTCGACGTGTAGTGTGTGTCTTAGTGACTTGCTTTCTGGGATTTCGTTTACCAGCTGATTCTTTGTGGACTCTTTACGAACAGTACCTATTACTCCAAAACAAAACATGAAAGTGATGTCTTTAAATGTCCACGAGAGACTCATTCTGCTCAAAGCTTTGCGCTTTCATTTGGATACTTCTCAACCTCTACGGGAAAACAAGATTCGTCAACTTTTTGGTACTGAAGATGTGTACGACGACGTGTGTGTAGCTTGTGACTTACACCCTCACTGGACAGATGTACGTGACTGGAAACGTTGGGGGTTTGAGGCTTGGGCTAAAGAAGTGGCACACTATGCCCAAGATTTGTCATCCTAAAACATTAAAACGTACCGAAAAAAAAGTCACTTTTAAACCTGTGTTAGTGTCCATACCAGAAGAACAGTCTGTCACCGAGGAAAACCACTCTCTTCAAGACAGGACTGTCATTGACATTCCTGAAAGACCATTTCGGGAGGACCCTTGTGTGACTGAACCAAGGAACGTACAGACTCTCAGAACATTACACACTACTCCTACGATTTCACCTCTTGATCACAAAAAATGTTGTACAGAGACTTGTTTATATTCCACTATGGTCGTTTTGTTGTGGTTTTTATTCCTGTACTTAACCATATGGCTTTTATGTATTTTTGTCTTTCGTGTTGTTCACCAATAAAGATGACAATAAACGTGTCCTGAAAAAGTATAAAAACTCTTGTCTTGTCTGTCTTCGTGTCACAAGTGACATTTTATTACACTACTACTACCATGGCTACCTCTACTGTCTCTGCTCCCTCTTCCTCCACTGTCAAAGTCATTGACGAACACGTAGATCGGACTAGTTGGGAGGCCTTGTATCTTCGCCATCCCTTTAACATGCTTATTGCCGGACCTAGCGGTTCAGGCAAAACCGAATTTGTCAAACGTTTGATCGAACATAAACATCATTTGATCGATCGTCCTCCTCAACGAATCGTGTGGTGCTATAAAGAGCGGCAATCGGCGTACAGCCTTCTGCGAGAAAGTCAAGGCGATTCCATCGTCTTTGTGGAAGGCATTCCTGTCGAAGACGACGGAATCGTGTCTGACCCTAGTCAAACTCATTTGGTTATTTTTGACGACATGTTAGGAGAAGACGAAGAAGCAATTAAACTCTGGTTTACGCGCAAAGGGCATCATCGTAATGCCAGTGTCATTTACATTACCCAAAATTTGTTTCAACAAAGTAAAGCCCATCGTACCATCAGTCTCAATGCTCATTACTTGGTGTTGTTTAAAAGCCCCAGAGATAAATCGCAAGTACAAGTCTTAGCCAAACAGTTAGGAACGCCTTGGCTGATTCATGCGTACGACGATGCTACTCAAACCCCACACGCTTATTTACTCGTGGATTTAAAACCCACTACTCCCGATTATTTGCGATTTCGTACTCATCTGTTTCACCCCTGGTGCCAAGACGGAGGACCTATCGTGTACACGTCTCCGTCGTCGACTTAATCACCCCAAAAAATCTATAAAAACCTCGGTCACTTGGACTCTGTCTCACACACTGTCAACATGACGTCCCTTCAGTCTCATCTTCCCATTAAATTGATTCGTGCCTTGTACGGCATCAGTCGCGAAAAAAATCCACAAATACGTGCTCGTGTCTTAGAAGCCAGTCTCAAAGAAGTCTTACGATGGTTTACGGTGACAGCACGTCAATTACTGCAAGGCATCATTCAGATTCCACATCAAACCAAACGTTTTTTTGAGAGAAACAAAGTGGCCTTGACGCAACTAGCCGATCCTCGCATCGACACTAAAACCAAAAAGCAAATCATTTTGAAACCTGGAGGAAGTGGATCTTTAGGAGGTGTCATCATTCGTTCCCTCTTAAAATGGGATCCTAATGCTCCCAAAGTTGTCCCCAAGAAAAAGCCACACCCAAACGTACCCAGAAGAAAAAGAAAAAGAGCAAGGGTGTCAAGACCAGGTCACAACCTCAGAAAAAGAAAAAGAAAAGCCCACAGAAAACAGCTTTTACTCGCAAGAGAGTGTCTCCAACAACTTCTCCTCCAGCAGTGACACCCTCTTCCTCTTTAGCGGCAGTAGCCGCGGCTCACAAAGTACCTGCCCCAAAAGTCAAAGTCCAAGAGAGAACGGGTGTGTTACAGAGTTTACTGGATTTGTCCAAGCAAGAACTGTCTCGATTTAGTCCGTTGCGAACTCCTCCACGGCGTGTGTTGCCTGTCATCAACTTGATACGACGTAAAGACAATCAGTGGCGACGCATTCCAGTATAAAATGACCTGAGGCAAGCCATACGGATCAGCATTTTTTTGTGCTACTGCACGTCCAAAGATGTTCCCTCCAAGAAGTGTACACCGTTACCATCGTCGTTCTTCTTCTTCGGTCAAAAAAGGAAAAGGAAAACGAAAAAGACAGTCACGTCATCCTAAGAAGCGCTTAGTCAAACATCGACGTCACCCCCAGAAAAGGCACACTCGTCCAAAGAAAAAGAGGAGTCACCAAAGAGGAGGATTCTTAGGTGATTTTGGAAAACACATCGTCACCTTTATGACAAAGCGATAGTCCCCCAAAAGGATAAAAGACCGTGCGACAAGTCATTGACGTTAGTGAATTTTTTGTTGTATGCCACGGAACCAACAAACCCACTGAGAAAGATGTCACCCCAAAAAAGACATTCCTCTTCTACCTCCAAAGGAAAGAAAAGGAAAGGACTGCCACCTCGTTTGGCCAAACATTGGGACATGTTGTCCGTCCTGTCCAAAGCCCCTCCACCCATGCGAAAAAATCTCATTCAAACAGCCTCCAAAGATGTTATTGATACCGTGTGCGAATGTTGTCTGAATGTCTTGAAAGGCACAATACCTTTGTCTAAACACCAGAAAGAATGCTTAGGCAAACATCGACACGTTCTTCGTCAAATGATCCAAAAGAAAATACCTATTCGTCAAAAGAAAAGATGTTGGTGCAACGCGGAGGAATTTTACCCTTTTTACCCATGTTACTGAAAGGAGTCATGGGTACAATAGGAGGACCCTTACTGAAAGGAGTAATGGGAACAATAGGAAGACCCTTGCTGCAAGGAGTATTGGGAAACATGGGAGGATGAAGATAAAAAGGACCAAGAAGATAAAAGGGACCTCTGAAATCAAAAGATCTCAGACGTGATCCTTGAAATCTGATGGAAGGACGAAAACTAGCTTTAGTCCCTTACAAACGATGGATGGAATACCATCGTTGGCAAGAACAACGAACCCCCCATTTACCTCCCAATCCTCATTTGACCGAGATGTCCCAGATACAACACGAACTGCAATCGTTGATGGATCGCAGCGATTTGTCAGAAACGGAAAAATCGCAACGGTACGGTCAATTATTGCAACGACTGCAACTCTTCCACCAGAAAGCTTTAGATGAAACAGCTCCACCCACTCTGAAAGATTTTAAGGCCTTGATGAAAAGTCCATCACCACTACCACCACTACCACCACCACCAGCGGTCAAGACAGACACAACCCCACGAAGGCCTGAGGAAGAAGAGGTACGAGAAGTTTTTCAAACACCGTCAGCAGCTCCCATTCCTAGTAAGATTGCAGCGTCCTTGTTGACCCCTTCCCCTACACCGCAACGAGAAGAACTTAAAGTTTGGGTTAAAAAGATGATGTCTACTCCACCTTCGACAGAGGTGAAAAAGAAAGAAGGGAAACCAGAAGTGAAAAAAGAAAAGAAGACCAAAGCCATTCCATTACCACCACCTCCACCACCACTACCTTCCACTTCTACGCCCGTGGCACATCGGACACGTAAAACCGTTTCCAAACCACCCCCTCCTTCCATTCAGACTAGCATTCGTGAAAATTGGATCACTTATTAAAACATGGAGAAGGTGTTAACCAGCATTTACTACGATCCAGCTCATCCCGCAGGTTACGGAGGAGTTCAGAAATTGTATCGTGCTGCCAAAACTCGACTGAAAAGTATCCGTTTACCTCAGGTGCAACGCTGGTTACAAGAACAAACCACGTACACCTTACACAAACCCATTCGACGAAAATTTTCCAGAAGTCGCACCCAAGTGGAGGGTGTCGATCACCAATGGCAAGCTGATTTAGCCGATGTCTCTCATTTAGCCACCTACAATCGTGGCTACAAATATTTGTTTTGTGTCATCGACGTCTTTTCCAAATTTTCTTGGGTCGTACCATTGACTTCCAAATCGAGCAGTGAGTTAGTGCGAGCCCTCAAACTGGTGTTGAAACAAAGTGGTCGTCACCCTCTTCGATGGCAAATGGACAAAGGCACCGAATTTCTAAACCAAGCTTTCCAAAAAGAATTGAAGAAACGTGACATTCATTTTTTCACCACCGAGAATCCCGAAACCAAAGCTAGCATCGTGGAACGTTTTCAACGCACCTTGAAAGAACGCATGTAGAAATATTTTACGCATCAACACACTCTCAAGTACATTGACGTCTTGCCACACCTCGTTCAATCGTACAACCAATCTTACCATCGGAGCATTGGACGTGCCCCCAAGAAGTGACTCCCGAGAACGAAGTGACCGTCTTCGAGCGCCTGTTTGGACCGTCCACGACAATGCCTGTCCCCAAGAAAGGTGGAGTGTTGGCCTCGGGAGATTGGGTACGCATTGGCAAAACCAAACACACTTTCGACAAAGGTTACTTACCCAATTGGACCACCGAATTGTTTCGTGTCACTGAACGTGTGCGTGGTCGTTATCCTCCCGTCTATAAATTAGAGGACATGAACGGGGAAGTGTTAAAAGGAACGTTTTACTTACCCGAGTTACAACGTGTGACTAAAAAAGAAGACGACGTGTACGAGATCGAAAGCATTCTCGATCGAAGAACTCGTGAAGTAGGAAAGAAACGTGTCAAAAAAGTCAAAGTACGTTGGAAAGGATATCCTCCCAGTTTTGACTCTTGGATCGACGCTTCGCAACTCATCGACTATAAAAAGAAGTGACCATCATGCCCTTCAACACAGTCTCAGCTACTGCAGTGACCACTCCTTCCCCCAGTTCTTCTCTGCAAGATCTACAAAAACAACCCTTGTGGGTGTGGTGTGGAGAACGTGTGCCTAAAACCCAAATCGTCTTTTTCTGCCAAATCTTTGTGGTGTATTGTGTCATCGGTGCTGCCATTGCCAATTTGAGTTTGCAACAAGGAGATAAAAAATTGTGGACCATTTTACTCAGCAGTTGCATTGGTTACCTTCTTCCCAATCCGTCTCTGAAATATTCCTCTAACGGAAACAACAACAACGGGAGTCTTGTGTCCAACGTCAGTTCCAACAGTCACCCTAACCATCCTCTTTTAGACACTCCTCTCACTTCCAGTGACTCCTCGGATACCAGAACTGTGGAATTATGAACAACCAATTTTACTTAACGTTACCCAGTGACAGTTCCATGCAGGTGTTTCCCAAGAACACTTTGTGCTGTTTCTCGGCCAAATTACCTCAGGCCATCCGATTGGATCACGAAGCCCATTGGGAAGTGGCTTTGGTAGAAATTATTCACCCTACACAAATCAAAAACATCATCGAAAATCAAAACACTTTGACGATAGAAGTTTGTGACGATCAAGTGCAACAAGTCATGGATGAACGCGCTAGTGGTAGTGGTATAGCTGACTTTATCAAAACACCAAACCCCATAACTAGACGAACCACTTATCTGTTGAAAATTCCTGCAGGTTATTATTTTAGTGGTCAACATTTGGTGAACACCATAGCTGAGAGGTTCAATTTCATGTTTAGTAAAGCTTTTGAGAGAGCCAAAAAAAGTGTCACAATCGAGTACCACAAAATATCTCGTCGCCTACTGATGAAATTTTCTGAGGACAAAATATTGGCCATTACATTTTGTCCTGAATTGTATCACATTTTGGGTGGAGACCCTAAGTTAATCAAGATTGCAAAAGAAATACCAGCCGTGACCAGTAACGTGGATTTTGCGAAATATTTTCGATTCCCCGTAGAAATGAACCTAGGACTGAATTTGATTTTTGTGTACTCCGATGTGGTGGAGTACAACGTAGTGGGACACACCTCCGTACCGTTACTGCGTGTCATTCCTTTCAAAGTGGATTCTGCCACGAAGGCTGACGAGGACGGTGGAAACACCTATCACGTTCACCGCGAATTTGTAAATCCTCACTATTTGTCCGTCAGTAAGCCGTATTTCGACACTGTCAACATTACTATAAAAGGAGATCTGGGAGAAAATATTCCATTCACCAAAGGGAAAGTCACAGTGAAACTCCATTTTCGAAAACGATTACTCTAACTTTTGTCAGTCATGTATCCTGTGTACCAAGGAGTTGCTCGACAGCGAGGACATGGTTTAGGTGATATGCTCAAATCGGCCTTTCGTACAGTGGTTCCCATTTTGGAACCGATGGTGACACGAGGATTGCACGCCTTAAAAGATGCCGCGTTGACGCAAGGTAAAGAATTTCTCCAAAATGTCATCATTGACAAACAAAGCCCCAAAGAAGCTTTCTTGAGAGCAGGCAAAAATGTTTTGCTTCAAACGGGTAAAGACCTTTTGGGTCGGCGAGAAACTCCTATAAATGCCCTGGGCAATGCTGAGTTAGGCATTCCTGCTTCCCTGAGACCACAGCAAGGACAAGGCAGAAAAAGACGACGAAAACACCCTTTCAGAGGACTTCACGCCCCTAGAGCTAGAAAGACAAAGAAAAGAAAAACCGTCCGAGAGTTAGACGTTTTTGATTATTAAAAAAGGAAAATGATGCACCGAGAGTCTTGTGCTTGTTCCAAGTCGGAACTGGATCTGTTTGCCATGCCACCCACCATGATGACGATGCAAGAATCCTAATGGGTCGAATTTCATCCCGTCTCCTCTTTGGTGGATTCCGCTCCCATCGAGTTTGAAATCAAAGGACAGCCCGAAGATTACATCGATCTGAATAATAGTTACTTGTATCTAAAGCTGAAAGTGATCAAAGCCGACAGCACCAATCCGGGAGCCGATGCCGCAGCAGCTCCCGTCAACAATTTCATGCATTCCTTGTTCAGCGAAGTGGATTTGTACTTGAATAACAAACTGATCAGCAGTAGCACGGATACTTACCCTTACCGAGCGTACCTAGAAAATCTCTTGACGTACGGAAAAGAGGCCAAGAACACTCATCTGGATGCTTGCGTGGTATGGAAACCTGACACCGCAGGTGAGAACACGTTTAACGACAGAGCCGTGACAGACGATGACGACAATACTCACAATGTGGGTTTTAACAATCGTCGAAGGAAAATCCTGCAAGGTCGTAGTTTAGAACTGATGGATCGTTTGCATTTGGACATGTGGTTGCAAGAGAAGTATTTGCTGAACGGAGTGGATATTCGCCTGAGACTCAATCGCAGCAGTGTCGCTTTCCATTTGATGGCTCAAGCCGACGAGTACAAAACCATCATCCAAGAAGCCAGACTTTACGTGCGACGTAGAAG
>JAECUM010090686.1:0-19192 GCA_016617855.1 Megalonaias nervosa
ATTACAAAATATGCGATATTAACTGAGGTATCCTAAAAGGATGTATTTCGTGGAGTTAGTCATAATACTCATGGAATACATTATTTAGATCACTGTTGCCCTAATTGTCACAGTTCATCTCCCATTCAAATATACCTAAAAATGCAGCGAGTAAAGTCCCAACGAGTAACGTTAACCACACGATTATGTTCTTGTCACAAAATGTAGACGCTACATCCAGGACTCATGATTCTATTTCAGTTCCTATTGTACACCTATGCAAACACCATGATATTAAAAATTCTATAACTTTAAATTTTTTGAATGCTCATGATCAAACCTATATTTATCAGTATTGACACATCCTTCAAGACGGTTTTTTAAAAAGAAAATCATATGAGCCGCGGCATTTAATGGGTCTACGTGTGTTTAAAACGTGCGTTCAAAACAGTGACAGGTGCTAATTTCAGTTATGAGTTTTACAAACTCAAGTCTGTAAAACGGCTGAAATTTCATTAATAAGACAATGTCACTCTTTCATTTTAGTTACAGCTAGGACTAGCACTCAAACGACTCTTTTCATCAACAAATCCTGGCCAGCCAAATCCATATATTCTCCATTTTCTCTTCACCCATTTCTAGACTGGTTCCCCTCATATTATTAGTACTGTGAGACGTTCAGAGACGTTACTAGTTTTTTCCCTTAATATAAAATCACTAAAATGAAACAAAGAAAAGTGTGGTGCATGTATATTGACGCTTCTAATAACTGAATTTAAATTTCGCACGACAAAAGAAATATTTTTGCTTTTTATGTATTGAAGAGCTTTAAAGGTCAGAATCATTCCGAGTTATAAGGTCTCTGTTAAGAACGAATTTAGACAATTTCATGCGGAAATAACGCAGATTCTATGTATGTGATATAAAACTTATGCGTATTGTGACGTTAACGAACTTTTTTCCATTGTTTATTGTTGTTTGTTTCGGAGTTTAAGGCCATTTCTCAGTGCAAGATAAGCTATACATGGCGGCAAGTATAACTGGGGGAGGAAGAACCCTAAAAAACCCCGATGATAATAATCACCGACCCACGGGAAGCTACTGGTAACTTTCTCACATACCCAAATTAGCCGAGCCAGATACTTGAATCAACGAAGACAGAGGTGAGATGTCATTGATTGGTAAAGACGAGCGCTTTTGACTACCCGGGTCCCCTCCATTGTTTGTGCTAAAATAGTTTTTACGACGTATCTGAACACAACACATTTTTCCTTCGATTGACTCCTGTTTTTATGCAAACAGAAGTCATTCGTATCTAGCTTCAGAGAAACGTCGATTGAATTTTAGGCGGCACTTTGAGTAAGAAAAAGTAATTTCCCTTTATAGCCCTTACGTTGTACAAGAATTTGACTCAACATCCATGATCCATCGCGGATGATCTATTTGTGCATTTATTATTTTATAAAACCTCTTTTCTTGTAAAATCATTTATTTATTTTTTATATGTTTAGTCAATCCCTAATTCTAATGCTGTTATTATCTTTGTCTAATAAAACTTAACATATCATTTGATCATGGAAGTTGATTTGATATCAACATAAGCCACTATTGACTATATGAAACTATTTTAATCTAAGTCTATGCTAAAATTTGCGAGGTTCGTACCTATGGATTACCTTGCCAAAGCGGCAAAAGATCTGATAATTTGATTAATTGAAAAGAAACCTTCAAGGATTACCAAGTCACACAGGTCAATAATAACATAATGTTGGACATTTTTCGTCAAATCTTGTTCATGGATGCTTGTTTGGCCGTATCAGGAAAGTTTAGTCCTTAGCTTCAGATAAGAACTGACCCATGTTTATGCAGCAATGATGAAAATGGAAAATCAATAGTTTTCCATCGTACTTGTATACAGAAACAGACAGTCAATTCGGTGCATGTGCGTGGTTTTATCGCAAATTCTAGTATGACAACATACATGAGAGGTAATTGAAAACACAATTTTATTGAAAATGTCTTACAATACAATGCAATAGAATACAATAAAATTAATATAATATTACAACTCAATGCAATGCCATACAGCACAATACAGTACAACGGAAATTTATTTGGCATTAAATACAATACAATGTCTCAAAAAGGTCTCATGAAACTATGAAATTGTGGTATTTTCGTTTTATTTATGGCACTGTGCATTGATCAGTAGTAATATTACTTCGTTTTACATGACTTTACAGTCAAGACAGTAATCAAGGCATTGGATATTCATTAGAAACGTATCCCGTCAAGGTTATTTAAAGTTTTTCGTCAAGGTTACTGAAACGCGTTCTGTTAAGATTGAGAAGGCGTCTGTAACAAATATAACATGAAATAAAATAAAATGTTGGAAATATCTTCCTAGTTTTCCACGAAACTAATCTTCTATGCTTGATCCATATGCTTTAGAGGGAAGAGAAACAAATAAAAAATATCAGGATCAAGAAAGACAAATGAGCTTCTAAAGAACTGAGAAACAACATGCAAGTGGAATGTGTGAGCAAACGGCGTGAATTCACACACACGATACACACGGCAGTCCTTATCTGGACATAGAAACATCGCCTGGGTGAGTACCTTTGCACCAAATAGAGTTTGTCCCAGATGATACCAAGTAATCGATTTTCACTCTAATAAAATTATCACTTACGCTTACGGGCAGGACGAGATTGAGGTCCGAGAAAGAATGATACAATAGATCATGACGGTAATTGTGTACCCGAGAGAATGACTTGCAATTCCTCCCGCACAGATGATCAGTTTGAAGGCTTCGCATCTTGTGGATACAGTCCACATGTCTTTGTCGCTTGTCTTTGGACCGCAGAACGCGTTAGCTGCCCAGAAAATATCAGTTAGGTCCCAGATTGTACCTGAATTGAAGGAGTGAAGCGCCAGTGGTTGTGGCGATAAAAACCATTTTGTACGAGACAGCAGGATCGCGTCATTAGCTTTCAACCAGATTATACGTGTAATTTCATTGTTAAAAGCTGTTTTGACCCGGCTAAGTCATATCCCGCGACCAGTCATGAAATAATAATTCGTGCTCGTTGTGATACCCGGATATTCTTTCCGTAAGTGTGCGCTTAAATCGTTCCCCAAAAGCCTTATCGCGATAAAAACGGGACTGCACACGACTCATCCACACGTGGTGTTTCCAAACTATCCGAGAATTTATTTACTTGGGTCATGTTACAGGCCCACGTGCATAAATGCGTTTGAATACCTCTGCAACACTTGTCGATTCTTTGGACGTTAGCAGCTTTGCGTCCTTTAATCTGCTAAAGACACCCACGATGGTTTACGTGTATTAGTATGTGCGTCCGCATACGCGGACATGTGGGAGAAACAAATGGGTCAGCTTGGTGAAATTCGTTCGGGGTTTTCACATAAATCCATTCATGGGAAAACTTTATCTGGGCAGGATAATAAATCTGTCACAACATTTGTTTGTCCAGCCACGCACGAGCAACACTAACTTTCCCACGGAGATTTAACCAATCCAATACCGCGTCGACTTTGAGTATATCGCGGGCATGGTTCGCTGTTTGGCAAGTTTTGTAGGCATGTTTGTTAGAGTCCAGTCAGTGGGCTTTGTGGTAACATTCCTGTAACGTCCCAGAACAAAATAATATATGTGATCCAACAATTCGGACACATACCCAAAGTAAGCTCCCTGCTTGTTAATAATACTTAGTGTGGTTGACGAGCACGCACTCACCATCGACCACACTTGGGATGAGCTTCGGAATATATTTACGCGGGTCACCCGGGACACGTACGTTTTCCTCACTTCTGACTTGAGTGGCGAAAGGACAAAGTCTAGCTCGGGTTTAGACGCGAGTGCGTATCACTAATATGTATGACATGAATGCACCTGAAAAAATACATTTTAACAGCGATGATAAATTTATACAATGACAATGACAAAACCTGCCAGTGATGCCATAGAACAGGCGGCCATCCGACGGAGCGACCGCCCGCGTGGATAACTAGAAATTTTTCTGGAGCATATAGCTGTTGGCGAAAGTGTCTAAGATATGCTATAGTCTGTCCTGACAAGCCCCACGTGAAGACCTCGCACCGGTCATCGAAAAAATGTTTGGACTGCTAATTAAACCCACGCGGAAAACGTCGAGGTAAGAACCGAGTAAATAATGAGAATAGATAAGAAACCTAGCCTTATTAGGTTTGCGTCAGCACGATTACCACACATTCATAAAAGGTGATGTCTGAAAGGCACTTGCGAATATTGCACAAGAACAAATCACCCAAGTTGTCATCAAGGTTGTAAATACCACTTCAAAACTTAGTGAACGAGCACGGCGGATGATATTTAAAGATCCATTTAAGTCTGCCGCTGACGTAATCAATCCCATGGACATGAAAAAAAAATATGTTGGGCCATGAACTATCCGCGGATACTCACCCGAGTTACATCAATAGTGCATATCCCCAGATGGATATTTCCTTGAGTGGCTGGGACTTCGAAGACTTTACAGTAATAATGAAATGTGGAACGAATTTTATAATTTCATTGGACTCTAGAAACAAAGATGCAGAAAAGGACAGAAACAATACAAAACTGTTCCCGGTACATAGAGAGTCTACCTCCCGCCGGCATTGAAGAGTCTTCAGTGGAGGTTTTTCCGAAGAAACCACCAAAAAGGTGGTAAAGGTCTCGGAGATCACAGGCTAAACCGTGTGACAGCTTTGTTGGCTTCACCGCTTGGGTCCAGCCCCAAATGCGTGTCTGTAAATGAACTCGTGGATCGTCTGAAACCCTAATGGGGGTTAGTTCCCGCAGAAAACAACCCGTCAGAGGTCATCAACGAAGTCGCATCGATTTGTCACCGGCTGCTCACGGACCACATTATGCACGCGGCCACGTTCCACACTTTTATAACTGAACTTGAAAGCATCGATGACAATAATGAACTTTGATGCGCGTTCAATTAGAACACTTAAAGAATTGCACAAAAGAAATGCGCCATTTGTAATAGCAGTAGGGTCTTAATAAATGGCCCCAATAACGCTTATTAAAATAATCTATCTAAATTTAAGTGCAATCAATATAATCTTTAGCAAAATTTGAAAGGAAACAATTATATTCATGTGATCCGCCGAGATCCTCAGCACTGTTCAATTGAAACAAACACATGTTTGGGAACCACTGCTATGCACTCCCTATTAAATTTATTGACACCTGAGCGTCTATCCTTTTTATTAATAGTTGGAGTCTTCCTGATTCTATGTTCTTGGGACTATTTTTGACTCCCCGAAATATTTTATGTGAAGCATTTGCTCCATAGATTCAATGAAGATGATAATCGCAATCTGTGGTAATATTATTGAAAAAATGTACTCAGTGTAGAGTAGAATATATGACCTTGTGATTATAATTACTCTAATCTACCAAGGGATATATTCTGCCTTGCACATTTGAACATGAAATATTATTGTACTGTCAGAAGGAGTGACAGCCAGTTAAAACAGTTAATTCCTGTAACAAATTTGTACAAAATAGCCGATTAATTCTTCTTCAAAACCAAACAGTACTTATAAAAGGGACACAAGTTTGTTGGGTCCTGACTTTTAGATATGCAGGCTCTACGCAACCTTCTCAAATCTTATCAGACTTATATTCAGCAGTAATTCCTTTTTTCTACATTTTTCAGCAACAAAATCGTCTTCAGAACTAAAAGAAACTTTGGCATTTGCTCTCGCGCGCTTTCAAGCGCAAGGTCATATCTGTACTGACTTGAATCAAAGTCATAAAGTCCAAAGAGAGATCCTAATTTAATAGTCTTGGGGATGATACCGTGACCGTCAATAATAATAATGGTAGTAGTACT
The DNA here is from genome assembly GCA_016617855.1 of Megalonaias nervosa. Lineage (NCBI taxonomy): Eukaryota > Metazoa > Mollusca > Bivalvia > Unionida > Unionidae > Megalonaias > Megalonaias nervosa. The sequence goes on from JAECUM010090686.1 coordinate 5,874, forward strand.
GAGATGATGTTCAATTTTATGTTTTGTTCGACTCATCTCTTCTAAAATGCCGATGTTTTATATTGCAAACGCTTGTTTCTGTGCAAATTTTAGTTTTTTAAATGCATGAGGTGAACTGGTAGTTTTTCATCATCCTTCACGGTCGGTTTTGAAGAAAAATAACTGTTGAACCTTGATGATGAATATTGATACATTGTGTGACTTTTCTTTATTCCAATATTCAAATGTTGGCTTCAACTTTATCTGTTTTGCATGCATAGAATGCATTGCATTTTTTTCATGAATTCTGTTTAAATCTGATTGATGTGTTCTTAAGGACATAATGCAGTTAATAAAATTAAAGGAAAATGTCTCAATGAAAATTGTATGGCTTATGTTAATTTCTCTTTGCAAAACAATATTTTCATCTTTATTTCAAATTTACGCACCTGATTTCAATTGCTACAACCAAACACTGCATGAAAAACAACTTTATGATCCAAATGGTTGTCATAGTCAAGTACCAGTTCTATTCCTGATTTTATCGAAATCTGCTTGCTAAATTTGAAAACAAGGCGACAGGGCAAGACCATCGGTATCACAACATGTTACTAAAGCTTTCTTTTAGCCAACAGGTTTTGCTGCAAAGGCATTAAACAAATTGCATGCGTCTGTCTCATACTTTGTGAAGAAATGGTACATATGTTTTGCAGTAGATGCTACGACAGTTCCTTCGTACCCATATAAGCATTATGTCTCTGTTACTTCAAAGGGCTGTTCCTTATAATGCATAGGTTATTGTCATCTAAAGTGACTTATTTTGCCAGATAATGTCATTTCCATAAAGTACTATTAATATCCCCAAAATATCTTTTCACCTCTCAGTTTAATCTTTTTATTTTACTGGTTCCACCCTTAATCCAACATTCCTTATAGTAGTGTTAATCAACATGCAAATTTATGCAGTTCAATAGAAATTTGAATTGACTTTGTGCATAAATTTGAATTGACTTTGTGCTGTCTCTCTCAATGTCCCATCTCCATCTTTCCTCCCAGACTTATGGAACAACATTATATCAATAATTATACAAGTCTGTATCTTACATGGTGGTATCCATGATTGTAAAGCACTGAATACCGCTTCTATGTGAGAAAGTTCTTTTACGCGCTGCATTAAAAGGATACTATACTAAGTACAATTTTTACCCTCCAATAAGTGTCTCAGCTACAATAAGCAACTTATTGGTGCTCTCCATTCACAAGATACAAAACGTATTAAAAGATGTTTGTGGGACCCTTAGAAACATAGAGCGGCTAGAATGGAAACTAATATAATTGATGTAAATATTGCCGTCAAGCAAACTCGTAACCAGTTTCGTCTAACGATCGATGCATCTATCATCCTTTGTAGTGGACTGAAAGGATCTACAGAACCGTTGACTTGTAGTGAATGTACCTACAAGACCACTTATATTTCCTAAAGCTTTTATTATCAAAATCACTTTCGCCTTATTGCCGAGTATGGCATGGGATTCATAAAATGTGGAACAAAATGTTTATAAGGTAATCACCACAGAAATTCATTGCCTTAAAATTTAAAATGCAAGATTTCACATGTACAGTTCAATTGTATACTATGATAGAAAGATTATTTGCGTTTAGTTTTACAAAACATGACATGATTGCAGTTATGCAACATTCTAGTAACTTATCAGCATCATGTTCTCATCTTATTGAAATTTAACAAACTTGCAAAAAGAAAGAACAAAAGTGAAAGTTTAGTGAGTTAAAAGATTATCAAGTATATAAAAATCATAAATCAGTATTAACGGCGGAGACACGTTGAGGCCAAAGTCGATCAATTTTATTTTATATCAGCAACTCTGAATCGTACAATGCTTCTAAAGAGTGTTCTTTTATATGTATTCTATTTATACAACAGTCTATCAAGTGTTACTTGTAGCGATAATACCATTTATAGGCAATGCAACGTTTCGTGTAAACAAGCATAATAATCTAAGACCGATGGGGGGAGACATAACTGATTCAGACCTGAACGTGTATTACGCATTGCCACTGTTACAAATCTACTTACTTTCATCCTAACTGTTTGGTTGTACTATGCTTTTCAAATAGATCCAATATTTATTCTTCTTTTTGTGACCATTGCTTTCGGAATGACATACTGTTGTAAATTAGTTTAGCTGCGATACATTAATACAAAACAATGAAAATAATTGACAGCGTCATACCTATAGATTAACACAGATATTTCAAAGACGTTTGTTATTTACTTTTAATGCCATTTATAATTATTATTTGTATTGTTGTTTTACAAGACAGTTTCCTTTTTCGCTCAAGATTTAAATTCGTGTTCAATTCGAAAAGCAAAATATAACACTAATTTTTCAAAAATAAACTTATATTTTAACGTATAAACTAGCCTTCCGATAAGAAATTCGTTTAATTTTCTTCAATACGTTATAAGTTTAACAAGTCTCTGAATAACAATCCATATTTTTCAACATTTCCACGATGTAAAAAAAAAACGTATAAAGAAAACTAGCTGTATCCAGTTTCATCAATTATAATCGCATTTAATGACATTGGTGATTGGTCATCATTTATAATCGCATTTAACGATTTGATGATTCAGTAAGATGCGTCAAAGTAAGAAGATCAGGGTTTCATCAGATTGAAAAATAAGATTTGGTTCTAATTTAATGATAAACGTCACAGGGCTGGAATCACAAACATTCCCGTTTACCAATGGAAACAAAACGATATTTTTTAATTTTTTTTCCCCAAATATATCTCCAAATTCGATTACATGAAACTATGGAATGGTGATGTTCTTGATATTTGTACATTCGTTATCATTAATATTGATTTGTGTTTCTTTTCACTTGTAGCCCATACAACAATCAAAGTCAATAGTCTGTAACAGATGTGTTCATTCAAAGGGTTAGGAAAGCAACTCTGTCACAAATGTGTCCAATCAAAGGGTTAGTAAAAAAATTCCTTTATACATATGTTCAATCAAAGTGTTAGGAAAGGAACTTTATCGCAGATGTGTTCAATCAAACGGTTAAGAAAGGAGCTCTGTCAGAGACGTGAACAGTCAAGGGTTCGTAAAGGAAATATTTAATTGATGTATCCAATCAAAGGGTTCGAAAAGAACTTCTGTCATATATTCCATATATTCAACAAAACAACCTCTGCTTTGTTTGGCTGCTGTGACATTAGAGAAAAGAAAATGAAACATCGTTGTTAGTTTTGTTTTTAAATCGGCCTGTTAACAGTAGATGTATGGTCCAGTATATTAGGTCATAAAACGGCTGACCAGAAACCGGTGAGAGGCCAGTCTAATGCAACATACCGGGAAGGTGATGAGCGTATTCATATAAGATCTATTTGCCAGTATCCGATATAAAATCGGATTACCTACTCCAAAGCACCCGTAAAGATAAACTTTTTTGTAGATCCTCCTCATTTGTTTTTATTTTGCCTGATGTTATGCCTTGGTTCTAACGTTATATAATTTGTAATAGAAATACCTGCTGTCATTGTGGCTGCAAATATAAGAAAGGCGACTTTTCAAGATATTGATTTTCATGTCAGAGTTATAAAATATTTCTATATTATTTAAACCTTGTGACAGTGTTCTGATTGTAAGTTATTAATTATACTTAGATTATTGTATGACGTAATCTTTCACGAAATGACGTAGAAATGATTATGATGACAAACACAGTGAAGATTCACTGCGCATAATAAGTGATTTTCGCGGTCCGTTGGCATTCGTATTAAACGTAATAGACTGTATGCTGACAAGTAAAAAACAGTACATTTAATGAGCAGATACCCAAATCATCGTAATAAGTAGACAACACATAAATAAACAAAACTGTCTGCAAAGCAAAGAGAGATAAACTGAAATGTACTGCTTCAACGCATCCAGTGCAATAAGTAATCAGTTAGAATCATTTCGAATTACATTGAGACAATAAAACAAATGCTTGCATTCTTATCCCTTTGTATAATATAGGTTACAGATGGTCAGTATTTGAGAAAATACCGACAGCTCTGTGTGTCATGTTCTAAAGGGTAGTGAGGTTTAATTTTCTTTAGGGACAAATGTAAATTTACATACCGTTTCAATGTATTATCCAGAGTCTCCTCTGTGTTACAAAACGAAGCAGATAATTATCGGTTAAAAGAACAGTCAGTAAGTTTCTAAGACGACAGACGTAATCAAATGCATTACTTGTCTGAATTTGCAATAGCATAGAATAGCATAATATTCTTATCTACCATCTTTCTGGGGCGTCGATTTCTTTAGGATTGCATCGGTTTGCGCGAGGAAAGATGAGTTCTACGGCAGCACTGCAATTATGCCGAATCTCGACTTGATAAACCCTTCTGGAAAATATGTCGAGCTATGGCATTGATATTGCTAGAGTTGCTGATACTTATTTTTGCAATATCAAGCTTTACATTTACAATATAAACTCATGCATTACCAAACATAATCAAACATATATAACTGGCAGAAATATACAAAGAAAAGTGCTGCATCATTTAAAGACCAAACCATGCAGACCTCTAACGTCCGTATATCAAGTTATGGTGAAAATAGCAGAGAGGTTATATTTAGCTTACTCTATTAAAACAACAACAGAATGGCAGGAAAACTTAAACAAATTTTACTTTAAATATGAAAAAAAGCGTAACTATTGTCCAGCAATGGAAAAACTTTGGAAAATTCAGAAAACAGAAAGAATGATTTTAAGATTCTCTCGTTTACTCAACCCCACCCAGAAACATACCTTTGAGTATCTACTTTGTTAATGTAAGGAATGATATGGATTAAACGTTACGACACTAGAACCATAAACCTATGTCTAAAAACTTTCACTTTTGTTGGATGGATATCATGTTAGGTCTGTGCTACCAGTGCCTCGTTGATAACCGTACTGTGTTTAAATGGACACAGCGGTTCCAAATTTTTCGGAAAAACATTTTTTTCCTATCCAATAAAAGTGTTTAATTTTTAGGGAAAACTAAGCTAAGCAGTTTGTTCGTTTTCTGTTTGTTTATTAGAAATCAAATTTGATCTTTTCTATTGTAATTTAATCTATCTACCATATATCTCATTTATCTCTCATATATGATTTATTTTATGGTAGAAAGTTACCATTCATGTTCTTCATTCAATCTATCTCCACTCAAAATTTCTGTGTACAACTTTCATTTGGGACTCCACTAAAAACACTGGAAAACCGGTCAAACTGCGGCAAGTAGCTGGGTCAAATGTGTGACTGCGAAGAGCAAACGACGTTTGAATGAATTCGACTATGTGAAGGTGTTAAATAAATAAGGTGTAGTTACTGGGGGACTTCTGCTCCGTTCAGATAGCATTTTAAGATAAATATTTGTAAATTAATTGTCCTAGTCTTCTTTTGTCCTTTGTTCTTAGAGGTATTTAGGTATACACATGCAAGAGATAAGCAGAAAAATGCATGCATCACATGCAACGGTAGATCAAAACATACTATAACATACAGTTTAGATAGTCTATTAGTTGCCTGTACATCAGTTAACATTCTGTAAACTAAGTGGCATAATAATACAAGGGAGGATTGAATAATAAGTCATCTCTTTTCGGGAACAAAATCCCATGCTGCGATTATTTACCTTCTTTGTTTAGGAAGCATATTAGACTTTGATTGGATCTTGATAGAATACAAGTGAGAGCGTTTTTTGTTGTTTTTGTGAATTTTGATCTCTCACACCCACAACGAGTTTCTTCTCTCAGTTTCACACTAATTGTTTCATTCAATTGTTATACTCACATTTATTGCGATTGATAGTTTACTAAGCTGATTTAATTTAGATCTGCTAAGGTTTTTGTCGGAGCAGTATCAAGAATACCCTTATTTCCTTTCCGTACATAATCCCTTTTCCCTAGGTTTTGCAGTCTGTCACTCATCGTTTATATTCTTATTTTGCATATTTGCATGGATGTTTTCTTTCTTTAATATCTAAGAATTTTGTTTCATTAAACTAGTGTTAAGTTATTTATCATAAACGGTATTAATTATCAACTGCAGGCAAATCAACATATCGCCTCGTCTAGATACGAGTATTTTTATAACGGATATATGTGTTTACATGTGAGTGTGAGTGTCATGCGAGGTTATAATTTCTACATTTATTCCTGTACAAAAACATGTATATGCAAATAATTCTCTGCTATTGCTATGGATAATGACATTACTGTTGTATCTTTAAATATTAGATGTATGCAGGAGGACGTATTTTTCGCCGGGAAAAAGAGAGAATGTGTCTATCCTATATTTTCAAGAAATGCAAAAGTATGAACACTAATGAACTTTATTGAGTGGATGATTTGGTTTCAAGTGATGACTTGGATTTCTTGATATTTCTTATAAATAATTTGCAATTACGGTGAAATATGTAACAGTCAAAGGAGAATTAATGTTTTGGATAGCATGGTTAATGCTATAAAAATAACACATGTGAATTTATTTGTTGTAATGATAATAATCCCAACTTTTTAAAATAGCGAAATCGGGAAGTGTTATTTTTTAAGAACAATTGATCAATTAAAATGTGTGTCGACTGAAATATTAAAGACTAAGTTTTAGATGCGTATACTATTTTACATGTCAAACACCAACATTCTAGAAGACTTGTTAAACGAATTGAAAGCAATCAACCCCTGGAGAAATTCGAATCAAGAGTAAAAGACGTCAGCCTGAGGACTAACAATTTGCTTTTGTGACGGATGCGGCTTTTCGAAAGTGTTCAAATTGGATCAGATCTTGGAAATTAAATGCCAACAATAATTACATTTATTTGAGGACTCTCTACGTGTTTCTTTTTATTGTAATGACAAAGTTTTCTTTCGTTGGTTGGTTGGTTGGTTGAATTTTTTACAGCGCACCAGCACTATGAGGCTATTTAGCGCCATACAAAAGGTTATATCTTTCATTATTTAAAAGTGGTCAAAGATTACGTATCGACCAGCGATACGAAACCAAACAGTTGAAGGTAAAACGATAAAATAGTAACGGTGATAAATAAAGTTTCCAGATCAACGGGGAGTGCAAATGATGTATGACAACTAAAACAGATGAAAGGTAATTAAAATCTAACGACGGTATATAGCACATAAAACTGTTTAAGGTGATAGCATAAAAGCTATAGCTTATGATAAATATTTACTTCCTTCAGAAAGTCTATAATATAAGAAATGCTAAGTGTATCAAAGAGCTCCCTAATGTCATGCACATTGTAATAATGGTTACGCGTAGGTTGGAGGTCGAAACACTCCAACATAAAGTGCTTAACAGTGAATGGTTCATTGCAAGATATGCACTCTGGTGGGTCTTCTCCTTTTAGTATATAGGAGTGGGTTATATAAGTATGGCCGATTCGAATTCTTGCAATGACTACCTCCTCCCTACGGACGGCTCTGTAGGAAGGAGTCCATTCTCCTAGGGTTGGCTTGATGGCATGAAGTTTGTTATTCACGGCATCATTCCATGATGCCTGCCATTTCTGACGTAAACAGTCTTTGATACTACGTTTAAAATCAGTATACGGTGTACTAAAATCAGATGGTTCTACTGATAGGGCCATTTTAGCAGCGCAGTCTGCTTTGTCATTACCTTTAATTCCAATATGGCTGGGTAACCAACAGTATACTATATTGTGGGAGGTACTAAGCTCAGTATGTTTCAGGAGAACATTAGCTAATAATGGATTCTCCAGTTTTCTATTATGTAGTGACTGAAGTACTGATAGTGAATCGGAGAAGATGATGCTATTTAAAATACGCTTGCTTTCAATATATTGCAATGCAAGGTCTATTGCTCTGATTTCAGCTGAAAAAATGGATGTACCATTTGGCAAGCGAACTTTTGTTGTGTGTTTTCCACTAACGAAGGCTGCAGCAGTCTTTTCCTCATCTTTTGATCCATCAGTGTATATTCTTGTATAATTTTGAAATTGGGCGATTAGTTCATGGTAAGAGTTGTGGAAGATGGAAGGGTTTGTCTTCGATTTTTTTCCATCGTGTAACGTGAAAAGTACCTTTGCTTGTTGAAGTAGACAGGGAGGTGTTTCGGAGACGGTCGTTTTCAGAATTTTTGAACGTTCAATTTTGGTACTGTCAAGGCATGGTAATATTCTAATGCCAAAGGTATGTGTGACGTTTGGTTTATTGTCATATAAGGTTTTATATTTGGGTTCAAAAACAGCCGAAAAAGCAGGGTTCAGAGGGTTTGAGCTTAATTTGAGAGCATACTGTGCGGAAAGCATTTCTCTACGTTGTGATAAAGGTGGTTCGTTCGCTTCAACGAGTAGGCTTTCACACGGGGAAGTCTTAAATGCTCCCAAGGCAAGTCTTATTCCCTGATGATGAATTGGGTCTAGCATCTTCAAATAGGACTTCCTAGCTGAACCATAGACAACGCAACCATAGTCTAGTTTCGAGCGAACAAATGTTCTGTATAAACTGAGTATGACTTTCCTATCAGCACCCCAGTCAGTGTGCGCTACTACTTTAAGTAAATCTAGAGATTTCAAGCATTTAGCTTTCAAATTCTTCAGGTGTGGAATAAAAGTCAGTTTTCTGTCGAAGACAATACCTAAAAATTTTGCTTCCTCAACAACTGGAATAGGTGTTCCGTCCAGCGTGAGTTTAGGTCCATCGTGATGTCTTCGTAACTGACAGAAATGCATACATACAGTTTTTGATTTCGAGAATTTTAAAACCGTTAGTATTGGCCCAATTTTGAATCTTGTTGATATTTTGCTGTAATTGTCTTTCAATTGTATGCATGTGCTTGGATCGGTAACATATTAAAAAGTCATCAACATATAGAGAGCAATCCACACCTGGAGTCAGACACTTGGTGATGCTATTAATTTTTATGTTGAAAAGTGTCACCGATAAAATACTGCCCTGGGGCACACCCATCTCTTGATCGTGTATATCAGAGAGGGTGGAGCCCACTCGTACCTTGAATTCCCTGTCTGAGAGGAAGTTTGATATGAACGAGGGCAGTCGGCCTTTTAGACCCAGATCGTGTAGGTCATTTAGTATTCCGTACTTCCATGTTGTGTCATAGGCCTTTTCCAAATCAAAGAAAACCGTTACTAAGTGTTCTTTCTTGATGAAAGCGTCGCGAATAAATGTTTCCATTCTAACCAGATGATCATTGGTACTACGACCATAACGAAAGCCACTTTGGAAAGGAGATATTAAATTGTTGGTTTCCAAATACCATACAAGCCGAGAATTGATCATTCGCTCCATTGTTTTGCATACGCAGCTAGTTAATGATATAGGTCTATAGTTGCTAGGATCTGCGCTATCTTTGCCTGGTTTGGAAATTGGTATTACTATTGCTTCTTTCCAAATTTTTGGTACATTACCAGTAATCCATAAATCATTGACGATTTCCAGAAGAATTGTTAAGGATGGTTCTGGAAGGTGTTTCAAAAACTGGTAATGTATATCGTCAGGCCCAGCGGATGTATCATGGGCCTTATTCAAAGATTCCATGAGCTCCGACAATGAAAACGGTTGGTTATAACTTTCTGAGTTATTCGATGCGAATTTCAACCGTGTTTTTTCTTTTCGAGCTTTTAGTCTTCGGAAAGCTTCTGAATAATTAGACGATGAGGAATTTTTGGAGAAACAATCAGCAAGTACATTAGCTATTTCATGCTTGGTATTGAAATGGTTGTTATTTATCTTCACATGTCGGAATGAATTGTATTTTCCCTTTCCATTTATTTTGCGGATCGTATCCCAAACTTTCTTTATTGAGGAACGAGAGTTTAAAGTTGAAACATATTTTTTCCATGATGCTCGTTTACTTTCTTTAATGGTGCGGCGAGCTTTGGCCCGAATAATAAGGTACTGAGTTAAGTTTTCGGGTGTTGGACGATTATTAAATTTTTTCAGTGCTTCTCGGCGTTGTCTAATGGCTTCTTTACATTCTTTAGTGAACCACGGTTTTGGGGTTCTTTTACAGTTCGGCGAGGACTTAGGAATGGATTCTTCTGCAATCTCAATTAAGACGGATGTAAATTGTCGAATACGATCAATATCGTTTAGGACGGTATTCCTGTTAATTCTAGCTGTACAAAGTGTTTCAAATTTGGTCCAGTCAGCTTTCTTTAAATTCCACTGTGGAATCGTGTCATCAATTGTAACGTTGGTGTTCTTAAGAGAGATTGGAAAGTGATCACTGCTGTGAAGGTCATCAGCGACCTTCCAATTATAATCCAAAAGTAGTGAAGGAGAACAAATTGTCAAGTCGATACAAGTGTATGTATCAGTTCCTGGGTGCAAGTACGTCGGAGATTTGGTATTAAATAGACACAAGTCGTGTCTAGTAATAAAATCTTCGACCTTTTGCCCCTGTCGCTTATGTAATTTGATCCCCATAAAATATTATGGGCATTAAAATCACCAAGTAAAACAAATGTTTCAGGAAGTTGTTGAACAAGCGTGTCTAATTCATTTGGTAATAAGTTGGTGTTTGGTGGTATGTAAATAGAACAAAAAGTAATCACTCGATGTAGAGTGACACTCACAGCAATGGCTTGCAAATTTGTGTTTAAAGGAATGACGCTATGTGGGGCTCCATTGTTCACAGCAATAGAAACCCCTCCCGAGGCCCTGTCAACGTTCTGTAAGTAGGTGTTAAACAGGGAGTAGTTTTTAAGTGTGATGTTGTCCGTTTCTTTTAAAAAGGTTTCCTGAAGGCATATTATTGCAGGATCATATTCGTTTAAAAGCAGGAGAATATCATTGTAATTGGCTTTAAGTCCTCGACAATTCCATTGTATGATGGTATTCTTCATTATAAGTTTAGATTGGAGATTTTGGAGCTAGGTTAGACTTTTCGCGGAGACAGTCTGTATGATTATTTCTCTGGAGGAAGTACGGGGGTGATTTTTTGTTAGGTTTGGAGCTAGTTTGAGGACACGGAGCAGTATCTTCTGCATCCATGCTCTCAATGTCGCCAAACCTGTTATAGAGTTTGATGGGGTCATCTGACCCCTTTTGCTGCCTATTTCCTTCTGATCTGTTTTTGTTCTTAGGTGATTTCGGTTGTTGAGTAGTATTGAATGTTGTTTGGGTAGATGCCGTGGTTTTTTGTGCTTGGTAATAGGGGGTGTTAGTGCTTGATGTTGACTCGGGTGCATCTGTCTGCGTTTGAGCGTCCTTCGTTGCCTTGGGATTGTTCTTCACTACAGTGGAGAAGGATGGGCCAGGAAGAGATGTTTTTGCCTGTACAAGCTTTCTGGCCTCTAAATAGGGAATGTTGGATGTGTATTTAACCCTCTGTATTTCCTTCTCCTGTTTCCAGGTATCACAATCCTTGGACTTGGCGTGGTGCTCCTTTCCACAGTTGACACAATGCGGAGTGGCTCTACACTCAGATTCCTGGTGAGAGTGATCTCCGCATCGGCCACATATTTGGCTTCTTGAGCAGCGGTCTTCATGATGACCATATTTCTGAAACTTATAACATCGAAGTGGATTTGGGATGTACACATCAACCTTCACTTGCAGAAAGCCAACTTTGACCACTCTGGGTACTGTTGGCTTGTTGAAGGTGAGTATAATGGTGTTGGTGTCCTGCAGGTTGTTGTTACGTTTAGTACGTATTCTACGGACTGCAGTGACACCTTCGTTTTTCATCCCTTCAACGATATCCGTGTCGCTGACTCCAGCCAAGTCACGACAGCGAATCACGCCTTTGGACGAATTGAGTGTTGTGTGGGCGAACGAGGTCACTGGAATATCGAAAAATGTTGTCATTTTCTTGAGGTTTTCTGCTTGACCTCGTCGCTCACACTCGACAAGTAGGCAGCCCGATTTTAACTTTTTAACACCTTTTGGTGTTCCAATCAGTCCCATAATTGTTTTCTCCATCACAAACGGAGAGAGTACATTAAGCGGTTTTGTGGCATCTTTAGACTGTATAACCATGAAGCGTGGAAATGAATCCACACCACATGGTTCGTCATTTGAGTCAGATCCAGTTTTGGTACGCTTGAGTTGATTTTTTTTTTGGAAATATCCATGTTGGTGGATTTAAAATTCAGCACCCGTGCTCCCCACCCACCAAGGAGCCCAACAAGGGGACACTTTTCAAGTGTCAGGGATACACAGATGTTATACTCAGTAGGTAAATTCACCTCCTGATTCATCCCATAAGACATACTCAGTCGGTAAAATTACCTCCCAATTGACCCGTTGAGCCACTGCCTTCTAGCAAGTCTTCTAAGGCTTGGAAAAGGGAAAGTTAAAGGGATAGAATGTAGGGGCAACGGTGGTATCAAGAGAGATACAACGAGAAAGATAAAGGAACTGAGCGAGAAATAAAGACCTCCTAGGGCTCGGCGTGACCAGCCGATTTGTCGAGACCGGGCCCATCCCGACCACCCGTCTAGAAGAAGTAGAGGCCAAAGTAGTGTATTGCATCCGAAAGCCTCTGCTCAACTACCAGGATCCTTTCCTCCTCCGACACGGGTCGCAACCCACGGCAAACAGGTTGCCTCTACTTAGTCGCCTCTTACGACACGTAGCAAGGAACGGCGGGCCAATTCTACAACCCCGGACCCGCAGGGGGAGCTAATAATGGATTCTCCAGTTTTCTATTATGTAGTGACTGAAGTACTGATAGTGAATCGGAGAAGATGATGCTATTTAAAATACGCTTGCTTTCAATATATTGTAATGCAAGGTCTATTGCTCTGATTTCAGCTGAAAAAAATAGATGTACCATTTGGCAAGCGAACTTTTGTTGTGTGTTTTCCACTAACGAAGGCTGCAGCAGCCTTTTCCTCATCTTTTGATCCATCAGTATATATTCTTGTATAATTTTCAAATTAGGTGAGGAGTTCATGGTAAGAGTTGTGGAAGATGGAAGGGTTTGTCTCCAATTTTTCTCCATCGTGTAACGTGAAAAGTACCTTAGGGAGTTGAAGTAGCCAGGGAGGTGTTTCGGAGGCGGTCGTTTTCAGAATTCTTGAAAGTTCAATTTTGGTACTGTCAAGGCATGGTGATATTCTAATGCCAAAGGTAGGTGTGACGTTTGGTTTATTGTCATATAAGGTTTTATATTTGGGTTCAAAAACAGCCGAAAAAGCAGGGTTCAGAGGGTTTGAGCTTAATTTGAGAGCATACTGTGCGGAAAGCATTTCTCTACGTTGTGATAAAGGTGGTTCGTTCGCTTCAACGAGTAGGCTTTCACACGGGGAAGTCTTAAATGCTCCCAAGGCAA
>JAECUM010090687.1:0-17982 GCA_016617855.1 Megalonaias nervosa
GCTAATAATGGATTCTTCAGTTTTCTATTATGTAGTGACTGAAGTACTGATAGTGAATCGGAGAAGATGATGCTATTTAAAATACGCTTGCTTTCAATATATTGCAATGCAAGGTCTATTGCTCTGATTTCAGCTGAAAAAATAGATGTACCATTTGGCAAGCGAACTTTTGTTGTGTGTTTTCCACTAACGAAGGCTGCAGCAGCCTTTTCCTCATCTTTTGATCCATCAGTATATATTCTTGTATAATTTTCAAATTAGGTGAGGAGTTCATGGTAAGAGTTGTGGAAGATGGAAGGGTTTGTCTCCAATTTTTCTCCATCGTGTAACGTGAAAAGTACCTTAGGGAGTTGAAGTAGCCAGGGAGGTGTTTCGGAGGCGGTCGTTTTCAGAATTCTTGAAAGTTCAATTTTGGTACTGTCAAGGCATGGTGATATTCTAATGCCAAAGGTAGGTGTGACGTTTGGTTTATTGTCATATAAGGTTTTATATTTGGGTTCAAAAACAGCCGAAAAAACAGGGTTCAGAGGGTTTGAGCTTAATTTGAGAGCATACTGTGCGGAAAGCATTTCTCTACGTTGTGATAAAGGTGGTTCGTTCGCTTCAACGAGTAGGCTTTCACACGGGGATGTCTTAAATGCTCCCAAGGCAAGTCTTATTCCCTGATGATGAATTGGGTCTAGCATCTTCAAATGGGACTTCCTAGCTGAACCATAGACAACGCAACCATAGTCTAGTTTCGAGCGAATAAATGTTCTGTATAAACTGAGTATGACTTTCCTATCAGCACCCCAGTCAGTGTGCGCTACTACTTTAAGTAAATCTAGAGATTTCAAGCATTTAGCTTTCAAATTCTTCAGGTGTGGAATAAAAGTCAGTTTTCTGTCGAAGATAATACCTAAAATTTTGCTTCCTCAACAACTGGAATAGGTGTTCCGTCCAGCGTGAGTTTAGGTCCATCATGATGTCTTCGTAGCTGACAGAAATGCATACATACAGTTTTTGATTTCGAGAATTTTAAAACCGTTAGTATTGGCCCAATTTTGAATCTTGTTGATATTTTGCTGTAATTGTCTTTCAATTGTATGCATGTGCTTGGATCGGTAACATATTAAAAAGTCATCAACATATAGAGAGCAATCCACACCTGGAGTCAGACACTTGGTGATGCTATTAATTTTTATGTTGAAAAGCGTCACCGATAAAATACTGCCCTGGGGCACACCCATCTCTTGATCGTGCATATCAGAGAGGGTGGAGCCCACTCGTACCTTGAATTCCCTGTCCGAGAGGAAGTTTGATATGAACGAGGGTAGTCGGCCTTTTAAACCCAGATCGTGCAGGTCATTTAGTACTCCTTTCTTCCAAGTTGTGTCACAGGCCTTTTCCAAATCAAAGAAAACCGCTACTAAGTGTTCCTTCTTGATAAAAGCGTCGCGAATAAATGTTTCCATTCTAACCAGATGATCATTGGTACTACGACCATAACGAAAGCCACTTTGGAAAGGAGATATTAAATTGTTGGTTTCCAAATACCATACGAGCCAAGAATTGATCATTCGTTCCATTGTTTTGCAAACACAGCTAGTTAATGATATAGGTCTGTAGTTGGTAGGATCTGCGCTATCTTTGCCTGGTTTGGGAATTGGTATTACTGTTGCTTCTTTCCAAATTTTTGGTACATTACCAGTAATCCATAAATCATTGAAGATTTCCAGAAGAACTGTTAAGGATGATTCTGGAAGGTGTTTCAAAAACTAGTAATGTATATCGTCAGGCCCAACAGATGTATCATGGGCCTTATTCAAAGATTCCATAAGCTCCGACAATGAAAACGGTTGGTTATAGCTCTCTGAGTTATTCGATGTGAATTTCAACCGTGTTTTTTCTTTATGAGCTTTCAATCTTCGGAAAGCTTCTGAATAATTAGACGATGAGGAATTTTTGGAGAAACACTCGGCAAGTACATTAGCTATTTCATGTTTGGTATTGAAATTGTTATTATTTAGCTTCAGATGTCGGAATGAATTGTATTTTCCCTTTCCATTTATTTTGCGGATTGTGTCCCAAACTTTCTTTATTGAGGAACGAGAGTTTAAAGTTGAAACATATTTTTTCCATGATGCTCGTTTACTTTCTTTAATTCTGCGGCGAGCTTTGGCCCGAACAATACGGTACGGAGTTAAATTTTCGGGTGTTAGACGATTATTAAATTTTTTCAGTGCTTCTCGGCGTTGTCTAATGGCTTCTTTACATTCTTTAGTGAACCAGGGTTTTTGGGTTCTTTTACAGTTCGGCGAGGACTTAGGAATGGATTCTTCTGCAATCTCAATTAAAACAGATGTAAATTGTCGACTACGATCATTATCGTTTAGGACGGTATTCCTGTTTAGTCGAGCTGTACAAAGTGTTTCAAATTTGGCCCAGTCAGCTTTCTTTAAATTCCACTGTGGAATCGTGTCATCAATTGTAACGTTGGTGTTCTTAAGAGAGATTGGAAAGTGATCACTGCTGTGAAGGTCATCAGCGACCTTCCAATTATAATCCAAAAGTAGAGAAGGAGAACAAATTGTTAAGTCGATACATGTGTATGTACCAGTTAATGGGTGCAACTACGTCGGAGATTTGGTATTAAATAGACACAAGTCGTGTCTAGTAATAAAATCTTCAACCTGTTTGCCCCTGTCGCTTATGTAATTTGATCCCCATAAAATGTTATGGGCATTAAAATCACCAAGTAAAACAAATGGCACGGAAGTTGTTGAGCAAGCGTGTCTAATTCATTTGGTAATAAGTTGGTGTTTGGTGGTATGTAAATAGAACAAAATGTAATCACTCGATGTAGAGTGACACTCACAGCAATGGCTTGCAAATATGTGTTTAAAGGGATGACGCTATGTGGGGCTCTATTCTTCACAGCAATAGATTGATTGATTGATTGATTGATTGAGTTTTTTTAACGGCGCACCAGCACTATGAGGCTATTTAGCGCCATGCAAAAGGTTATATCCTTCATTATTTATAAGTGGTAAAAGATTACGTATCGACCAGCGATACGAAACCAAACAGTTGAAGGTAAAACGGTAAAATGGTAACGGTGATAAATAAAGTTTCCAGATCAACGGGGAGTGCAAATGATGTATGACAACTAAAACAGACGAAACGTAATTAAAATCTAGTGACGGCATATATAGCACATAAAACTGTTTAAGGTGATAGCATAAAAGCTATAACTTATGATAAATATTTACTTCCTTCAGGAAGTCTATAATATAAGAAATGCTGACTGTATCAAAGAGCTCCCTAATGTCATGCACATTGTAATAATGGTTACGCGTAGGTTGGAGGTCGAAACACTCCAACATAAAGTGCTTAACAGTGAATGGTTCATTGCAAGATATGCACTCTGGTTGGTCTTCTCCTTTTAGTATATAGGAGTGGGTTAAATAAGTATGGCCGATTCGAATTCTTGCAATGACTACCTCCTCCCTACGGACGGCTCTGTAGGAAGGAGTCCATTCTCCTAGGGTTGGCTTGATGGCATGAAGTTTGTTATTCACGGCATCATTCCATGATGCCTGCCATTTCTGACGTAAACAGTCTTTGATACTACGTTTAAAATCAATATACGGAGTATTAAAATCAGATGGTTCTAGTGATAGGGCCATTTTAGCAGCGCGGTCTGCTTTGTCATTACCTTTAATTCCAATATGGCTGGGTAACCAACAGTATACTATATTGTGGGAGGTACTCAGGTCAGTATGTTTAAGAAGAACATTGGCTAACAAAGGATTCTCCAGTTTTCTATTATGTAGTGACTGAAGTACTGATAGTGAATCGGAGAAGATGATGCTATTTAAAATACGCTTGCTTTCAATATATTCCAATGCAAGGTCTATTGCTCTGATTTCGGCTGAAAAAATTGATGTACCATTTGGCAAGCGAACTTTTGTTGTGTGTTTTCCACTAACGAAGGCTGCAGCAGCCTTTTCCTCATCTTTTGATCCATCAGTATATATTCTTCTATAATTTTCAAATTGGGCGATCAGTTCATGGTAACAGTTCTGGAAGATGGAAGGGTTTGTCTCCAATTTTCTTCCATCATGTAACGTGAGAAGTACTTTTGGTTGTTGAAGTAGCCAGGGAGGTTTTTTGGAGACGGTCGTTTTCAGAATTTTTGAACGTTCAATTTTGGTACTGTCAAGGCATGGTAATATTCTAATGCCAAAGGTAGGTGTGACGTTTGGTTTATTGTCATATAAGGTTTTATATTTGGGTTCAAAAACAGCCGAAAAAGCAGGATTCAGAGGGTTTGAGCTTAATTTGAGAGCATACTGTGCGGAAAGCATTTCTCTACGTTGTGATAAAAGTGGTTCGTTCGCTTCAACGAGTAGGCGTTCACACGGGGATGTCTTAAATGCTCCCAAGGCAAGTCTTATTCCCTGATGATGAATTGGGTCTAGCATCTTCAAATAGGACTTCCTAGCTGAACCATAGACAACACAACCATAGTCTAGTTTCGAGCAAATAAATGTTCTGTATAAACTGAGTATGACTTTCCTATCAGCACCCCAGTCAGTGTGCGCTATTACTTTAAGTAAATCTAGAGACTTCAAGCATTTAGCTTTCAAATTCTTCAGGTGTGGAATAAAGGTCAGTTTTCTGTCGAAGATAATACCTAAGAATTTTGCTTCCTCAACAACTGGAATAGGTGTTCCGTCCAGCGTGAGTTTAGGTCCATCATGATGTCTTCGTAACTGACAGAAATGCATACATACAGTTTTTGATTTCGAGAATTTGAAACCGTTAGTATTGGCCCAATTTTGAATCTTGTTGATATTTTGCTGTAATTGTCTTTCAATTGTATGCATGTGCTTGGATCGGTAACATATTAAAAAGTCGTCAACATATAGGGAGCAATCCACACCAGGAGTCAGACACTTGGTGATGCTATTAATTTTTATGTTGAAAAGCGTCACCGACAAAATACTGCCCTGGGGCACACCCATCTCTTGATCGTGTATATCAGAGAGGGGGGAGCCCACTCGTACCTTGAATTCCCTGTCTGAGAGGAAGTTTGATATGAACGAGGGCAGTCGGCCTTTTAGACCCAGATCATGTAGGTCATTTAGTATTCCGTACTTCCACGTTGTGTCATAGGCCTTTTCCAAATCAAAGAAAACCGCTACTAAGTGTTCCTTCTTGATAAAAGCGTCGCGAATAAATGTTTCCAGTCTAACCAGATGATCATTGGTACTACGACCATAACGAAAGCCACTTTGGAAGGGAGATATTAAATTGTTGGTTTCCAAATACCATACAAGCCGAGAATTGATCATTCGTTCCATTGTTTTGCAAACGCAGCTAGTTAATGATATAGGTCTATAGTTGCTAGGATCTGCGCTATCTTTGCCTGGTTTGGGAATTGGTATTACTGTTGCTTCTTTCCAAATTTTTGGTACATTACCAGTAATCCATAAATCATTGAAGATTTCCAGAAGAACTGTTAAGGATGGTTCTGGAAGGTGTTTCAAAAACTGGTAATGTATATCGTCAGGCCCAGCAGATGTATCATGAGCCTTATTCAAAGATTCCATAAGCTCCGACAATGAAAACGGTTGGTTATAACTCTCGGAGTTATTCGATGTGAATTTCAACCGTGTTTTTTCTTTATGAGCTTTCAATCTTCGGAAAGCTTCTGAATAATTAGACGATGAGGAATTTTTGGAGAAACAATCAGCAAGTACATTAGCTATTTCTTGTTTGGTATTGAAATTGTTATTATTTAGCTTCAGATGTCGGAATGAATTGTATTTTCCCTTTCCATTTATTTTGCGGATCGTGTCCCAAACTTTCTTTATTGAGGAACGAGAGTTTAAAGTTGAAACATATTTTTTCCATGATGCTCGTTTACTTTCTTTAATTCTGCGGCGAGCTTTGGCCCGAACAATACGGTACTGAGTTAAGTATTCGGGCGTTGGACGATTATTAAATTTTTTCAGTGCTTTTCGGCGTTGTCTAATGGCTTCTTTACATTCTTTAGTGAACCAGGGTTTTTGGGTTCTTTTACAATTCGGCGAGGACTTAGGAATAGATTCTTCTGCAATCTCAATTAAGACGGATGTAAATTGTCGAATAGGATCAATATCGTTTAGGACGGTATTCCTGTTAAGTCTAGCTGTACAAAGTGTTTCAAACTTGGTCCAGTCAGCTTTCTTTAAATTCCACTGTGGAATCGTGTCATCAATTGTAACGTTGGTGTTCTTAAGAGAGATTGGAAAGTGATCACTGCTGTGAAGGTCATCAGCGACCTTCCAATTATAATCCAAAAGTAGTGAAGGAGAACAAATTGTCAAGTCGATACATGTGTATGTACCAGTTCCTGGGTGCAAGTACGTCGGAGATTTGGTATTAAATAGACACAAGTCGTGTCTAGTAATAAAATCTTCCACCCTTTTGCCCCTGTCGCTTATGTAATTTGATCCCCATAAAATATTATGGGCATTAAAATCAACGAGTAAAACAAATGGTGCAGGAAGTTGTTGAACAAGCGTGTCTAATTGGTTTGGTAATAAGTTGGTGTTTGGTGGTATATAAATAGAACAAAATGTAATCACTCGATGTAGAGTGACACTCACAGCAATGGCTTGCAAATTTGTGTTTAAAGGGATGACGCTATTTGGGGCTCTATTGTTCACAGCAATAGAAACCCCTCCCGAGGCCCTGTCAACGTTCTGTAAGTAGGTGTTAAACAGGGAGTAGTTTTTAAGTGTGATGTTGTCCCTATCTTTTAAAATGGTTTCCTGAAGGCATAGTATTGCAGGATCATATTCGTTTAAAAGCAGGAGAATATCATTGTAATTGGCTTTAAGTCCTCGACAATTCCATTGTATGATCGTGTTCTTCATTATAAGTTTTAGATTGGAGATTTTGGAGCTAGGTTAGACTTTTCGCGGAGAGAATCTATATGGTTATTTCTACGGAGGAAGTACGGGGATGATTTTTTTGTTAGGTCTGGAGCTACTTTGAGAACATGGAGCAGTATCTTCTGCATCCATGCTCTCAATGTCCCCAAACCTGTTATAGAGTTTGATGGGGTCTTCTGACCCCTTTTCCTGCCTATTTCCTTGTGATCTGTTTTTGTTCTTTGGTGATTTCTGTTGCTGAGTATTATTGAATGTTGTTTGGGTAGATACCGTGGTTCTTTGTGCTTGGTAATGGGGGGTGTTAGTGCTTGATGTTGACTCGGGTGCATCTGTCTGCGTTTGAGCGTCCTTCGTTGCCTTGGGATTGTTCTTCACTACAGTGGAGAAGGATGGGCCAGGAAGAGATGTTTTTGCCTGTACAAGCTTTCTGGCCTCTGGATAGGGAATGTTGGATGTGTATTTAACCCTCTGTATTTCCTTCTCCTGTTTCCAGGTATCACAATCCTTGGAATTGGCGTGGTGCTGTTTTCCACAGTTGACACAATGCGGAGTGGCTCTACACTCAGATTCCTGGTGAGAGTGATCTCCGCATCGGCCACATATTTGGCTTCTTGAGCAGCGGTCTTCATGATGACCATATTTCTGACACTTATAACATCGAAGTGGATTTGGTATGTACACATCAACCTTCACTTGCAGAAAGCCAACTTTGACCACTCTGGGTTCTGTTGGCTTGTTGAAGATGAGTATAATGGTGTTGGTGTCCTGCAGGTTGTTGTTACGTTTAATACGTATTCTACGGACTGCAGTGACACCTTCGTTTTTCATCCCTTCAATGATATCCGTGTCGCTGACTCCAGCCAAGTCACGACAGCGAATCACGCCTTTGGACGAATTGAGTGTTGTGTGGGCGAACGAGGTCACTGGAATATCGAAAAATGTTGTCATTTTCTTGAGGTTTTCTGTTTGACCTCGTCGCTCACACTCGACAAGTAGGCAGCCCGATTTTAACTTTTTAACACCTTTTGGTGTTCCAATCAGTCCCATAATTGTTTTCTCGATCACAAACGGAGAGAGTACATTAAGCGGTTTTGTGGCATCTTTAGACTGTATAACCATGAAGCGTGGAAATGAATCCACACCACATGGTTCGTCATCTGAGTCAGATCCAGTTTTGGTACGCTTGAGTTGATTTTTTTTGGAAATATCCATGTTGGTGTATTTAAAATTCAGCACCCGTGCTCCCCGCCCACCAAGGAGCCCAACAAGGGGGCACTTTTCAAGTGCCAGGGATACACAGATGTTATACTCAGTAGGTAAATTCACCTCCTGATTCATCCCATAAGACATACTCAGTCGGTAAAATTACCTCCCAATTGACCCGTTGAGCCACCGCCTTCTAGGAAGTCTTCAAAGACTTGGAAAACGAAAAGTTAAAGGGATAGAATGTAGGGGCAACGGTGGTATCAAGAGAGTTACAACGAGAAAGATAAAGAAAGTGAGCGAGCAATAAAGACCTCCTAGGGCTCGGCGTGACCAGCCGATTTGTCGAGACCGGGCCCATCCCGACCACCCGTCTAGAAGAAGTAGAGGCCAAAGTAGTGTATTGCATCGGAAAGCCTCTGCTCAACTACCAGGATCCTTCCCTCCTCCGACACGGGTCGCAACCCACGGCAAACAGGTTGCCTCTACTTAGTCGACTCTTACGACACGTAGCGAGGAACGGCGGACCAATTCTACAACCCCGGACCCGCAGGGGGACACAGCAATAGAAACCCCTCCTGAGGCCCTGTCAACGTTCTGTAAGTAGGTGTTAAACAGGGAGTAGTTTTTAAGTGTGATGTTGTCCCTATCTTTTAAAAAGGTTTCCTGAAGGCATATTATTGCAGGATCATATTCGTTTAAAAGCAGAAGAATTTCATTGTAATTGGTTCTAAGTCCTCGACAGTTCCATTGTATGATGGTATTCTTCATTATAAGATTAGAGTGGAGATTTTGGAGCTAGGTTAGACTTTTCTCGGAGACAGTCTGTATGATTATTTCTCTGGAGGAAGTACGGGGGTGATTTTTTTGTTAGGTTTGGAGCTACAAAGTTTCTTTGTCATTTGAAAATGAAATTGGTTGGTTGGTTGGTTGATTGAATTTTTTACAGCGCACCAGCACTATGAGGCTATTTAGCGCCATACAAAAGGTTATATCTTTCATTATTTAAAAGTGGTCAAAGATTACGTATCGACCAGCGATACGAAACCAAACAGTTGAAGGTAAAACGATAAAATAGTAACGGTGATAAATAAAGTTTCCAGATCAACGTGGAGTGCAAATGATGTATGACAACTAAAACAGATGAAAGGCAATTAAAATCTAACGACGGTATATATATAGCACATAAAACTGTTTAAGGTGATAGCATAAAAGCTATAACTTATGATAAATATTTACTTCCTTCAGGAAGTCTATAATATAAGAAATGCTAACTGTATCAAAGAGCTTCCTAATGTCATGCACATTGTAATAATGATTACGCGTAGGTTGGAGGTCGAAACACTCCAACATAAAGTGCTTAACACTGAATGGTTCATTGCAAGATATGCACTCTGGTGGCTCTTCTCCTTTTAGTATATAGGAATGGGTTAAATAAGTATGGCCGATTCGAATTCTTGCAACGACTACCTCCTCCCTACGGACGGCTCTGTAGGAAGGAGTCCATTCTCCTAGGGTTGGCTTAATGGCATGAAGTTTGTTATTCACGGCATCATTCCATGATGCCTGCCATTTCTGACGTAAACATTCTTTGATACTACGTATAAAATCCGTATACGGTGTATAAAATGAGATGGTTCTAGTGATAGAGCCATTTTAGCAGCGCGGTCTGCTTTGTCATTACCTTTAATTCCAATATGGCTGGGTAACCAACAGTATACTATATTGTGGGAGGTACTCAGCTCAGTATGTTTCAGGAGAACATTAGCTAATAATGGATTCTCCAGTTTTCTATTATGTAGTGACTGAAGTACTGATAGTGAATCGGAGAAGATGATGCTATTTAAAATACGCTTGCTTTCAATATATTGCAATGCAAGGTCTATTGCTCTGATTTCAGCTGAAAAAATTGATGTACCATTTGGCAAGCGAACTTTTGTTGTGTGTTTTCCACTAACGAAGGCTGCAGCAGCCTTTTTCCTCATCTTTTGATCCATCAGTATATATTCTTGTATAATTTTGAAATTGGGCGATTAGTTCATAGTAAGAGTTGTGGAAGATGGAAGGGTTTGTCTCCGATTTTTTTCCATCGTGTAATGTGAAAAGTACCTTTGGTTGTTGAAGTAGCCAGGGAGGTGTTTCGGAGACGGTCGTTTTCAGAATTTTTGAAAGATCAATTTTGGTACTGTCAAGGCATGGTAATATTCTAATGCCAAAGGTAGGTATGACGTTTGGTTTATTGTCATATAAGGTTTTATATTTGGGTTCAAAAACAGCCGAAAAAGCAGGGTTCAGAGGGTTTGAGCTTAATTTGAGAGCATACTGTGCAGAAAGCATTTCTCTACGTTGTGATAAAGGGGGTTCGTTCGCTTCAACGAGTAGGCTTTCACACGGGGATGTCTTAAATGCTCCCAAGGCAAGTCTTATTCCCTGATGATGAATTGGGTCTAGCATCTTCAAATAGGACTTCCTAGCTGAACCATAGACAACGCAACCATAGTCTAGTTTCGAGCGAATAAATGTTCTGTATAAACTGAGTATGACTTTCCTATCAGCACCCCAGTCGGTGTGCGCTATTACTTTAAGTAAGTCTAGAGACTTCAAGCATTTAGCTTTCAAATTCTTCAGGTGTGGAATAAAGGTCAGTTTTCTGTCGAAGATAATACCTAAGAATTTTGCTTCCTCAACAACTGGAATAGGTGTTCCGTCCAGCGTGAGTTTAGGTCCATCATGATGTCTTCGTAGCTGACAGAAATGCATACATACAGTTTTTGATTTCGAGAATTTGAAACCGTTAGTATTGGCCCAATTTTGAACCTTCTGGATATTTTGCTGTAATTGTCTTTCAATTGTATGCATGTGCTTGGATCGGTAGCATATTAAAAAGTCATCAACATATAGGGAGCAATCCACACCTGGAGTCAGACACTTGGTGATGCTATTAATTTGTATGTTGAAAAGCGTCACCGATAAAATACTGCCCTGGGGCACACCCATCTCTTGATCGTGCATATCAGAGAGGGTAGAGCCCACTCGTACCTTGAATTCCCTGTCTGAGAGGAAGTTTGATATGAACGAGGGCAGTCGGCCTTTTAGACCCAGATCGTGCAGGTCATTTAGTATTCCGTACTTCCACGTTGTGTCATAGGCCTTTTCCAGATCAAAGAAAACCGCTACTAAGTGTTCCTTCTTGATAAAAGCGTCGCGAATAAATGTTTCCAGTCTAACCAGATGATCATTGGTACTACGACCATAACGAAAGCCACTTTGGAAAGGAGATATTAAATTGTTGGTTTCCAAATACCATACAAGCCGAGAATTGATCATTCGCTCCATTGTTTTGCATACGCAGCTAGTTAATGATATAGGTCTATAGTTGGTAGGATCTGCGCTATCTTTGCCTGGTTTGGGAATTGGTATTACTGTTGCTTCTTTCCAAATTTTTGGTACATTACCAGTAATCCATAAATCATTGAAGATTTCCAGAAGAACTGTTAAGGATGGTTCTGGAAGGTGTTTCAAAAACTGGTAATGTATATCGTCAGGCCAGCAGATGTATCATGGGCCTTATTCAAAGATTCCATAAGCTCCGACAATGAAAACGGTTGGTTATAGCTCTCTGAGTTATTCGATGTGAATTTCAACCGTGTTTTTTCTTTATGAGCTTTCAATCTTCGGAAAGCTTCTGAATAATTAGACGATGAGGAATTTTTGGAGAAACACTCGGCAAGTACATTAGCTATTTCATGTTTGGTATTGAAATTGTTATTATTTAGCTTCAGATGTCGGAATGAATTGTATTTTCCCTTTCCATTTATTTTGCGGATTGTGTCCCAAACTTTCTTTATTGAGGAACGAGAGTTTAAAGTTGAAACATATTTTTTCCATGATGCTCGTTTACTTTCTTTAATGGTGCGGCGAGCTTTGGCCCGAACAATACGGTACGGAGTTAAATTTTCGGGTGTTAGACGATTATTAAATTTTTTCAGTGCTTCTCGGCGTTGTCTAATGGCTTCTTTACATTCTTTAGTGAACCAGGGTTTTTGGGTTCTTTTACAGTTCGGCGAGGACTTAGGAATGGATTCTTCTGCAATCTCAATTAAAACAGATGTAAATTGTCGACTACGATCATTATCGTTTAGGACGGTATTCCTGTTTAGTCGAGCTGTACAAAGTGTTTCAAATTTGGCCCAGTCAGCTTTCTTTAAATTCCACTGTGGAATCGTGTCATCAATTGTAACGTTGGTGTTCTTAAGAGAGATTGGAAAGTGATCACTGCTGTGAAGGTCATCAGCGACCTTCCAATTATAATCAAAAGTAGTGAAGGAGAACAAATTGTTAAGTCGATACATGTGTATGTACCAGTTCCTGGGTGCAAGTACGTCGGAGATTTGGTATTAAATAGACACAAGTCGTGTCTAGTAATAAAATCTTCAACCTGTTTGCCCCTGTCGCTTATGTAATTTGATCCCCATAAAATGTTATGGGCATTAAAATCACCAAGTAAAACAAATGGCGCGGAAGTTGTTGAGCAAGCGTGTCTAATTCATTTGGTAATAAGTTGGTGTTTGGTGGTATGTAAATAGAACAAAATGTAATCACTCGATGTAGAGTGACACTCACAGCAATGGCTTGCAAATATGTGTTTAAAGGGATGACGCTATGTGGGGCTCTATTCTTCACAGCAATAGAAACCCCTCCTGAGGCCCTGTCAACGTTCTGTAAGTAGGTGTTAAACAGGGAGTAGTTTTTAAGTGTGATGTTGTCCCTATCTTTTAAAAAGGTTTCCTGAAGGCATATTATTGCAGGATCATATTCGTTTAAAAGCAGAAGAATTTCATTGTAATTGGTTCTAAGTCCTCGACAGTTCCATTGTATGATGGTATTCTTCATTATAAGATTAGAGTGGAGATTTTGGAGCTAGGTTAGACTTTTCTCGGAGACAGTCTGTATGATTATTTCTCTGGAGGAAGTACGGGGGTGATTTTTTTGTTAGGTTTGGAGCTACAAAGTTTTCTTTGTCATTTGAAAATGAAATTGGTTGGTTGGTTGGTTGATTGAATTTTTTACAGCGCACCAGCACTATGAGGCTATTTAGCGCCATACAAAAGGTTATATCTTTCATTATTTAAAAGTGGTCAAAGATTACGTATCGACCAGCGATACGAAACCAAACAGTTGAAGGTAAAACGATAAAATAGTAACGGTGATAAATAAAGTTTCCAGATCAACGTGGAGTGCAAATGATGTATGACAACTAAAACAGATGAAAGGCAATTAAAATCTAACGACGGTATATATATAGCACATAAAACTGTTTAAGGTGATAGCATAAAAGCTATAACTTATGATAAATATTTACTTCCTTCAGGAAGTCTATAATATAAGAAATGCTAACTGTATCAAAGAGTTCCCTAATGTCGTGCACATTGTAATAATGATTACGCGTAGGTTGGAGGTCGAAACACTCCAACATAAAGTGCTTAACAGTGAATGGTTCATTGCAAGATATGCACTCTGGTGGGTCTTCTCCTTTTAGTATATAGGAGTGGGTTAAATAAGTATAGCCGATTCGAATTCTTGCAACGACTACCTCCTCCCTACGGACGGCTCTGTAGGAAGGAGTCCATTCTCCTAGGGTTGGCTTGATGGCATGAAGTTTGTTATTCACGGCATCATTCCATGATGCCTGCCATTTCTGACGTAAACATTCTTTGATACTACGTATAAAATCCGTATACGGTGTATTAAAATGAGATGGTTCTAGTGATAGAGCCATTTTAGCAGCGCGGTCTGCTTTGTCATTACCTTTAATTCCAATATGGCTGGGTAACCAACAGTATACTATATTGTGTGAGGTACTCAGCTCAGTATGTTTCAGGAGAACATTAGCTAATAATGGATTCTCCAGTTTTCTATTATGTAGTGACTGAAGTACTGATAGTGAATCGGAGAAGATGATGCTATTTAAAATACGCTTGCTTTCAATATATTGCAATGCAAGGTCTATTGCTCTGATTTCAGCTGAAAAAATGGATGTACCATTTGGCAAGCGAACTTTTGTTGTGTGTTTTCCACTAACGAGGGCTGCAGCAGCCTTTTCCTGATCTTTTGATCCATCAGTATATATTCTTGTATAATTTTGAAATTGGGCGATTAGTTCATGGTAGGAGTTGTGGAAGATAGAAGGGTTTGTCTCCGATTTTTTTCCATCGTGTAATGTGCAAAGTACCTTTGGTTGTTGAAGTAGCCAGGGAGGTGTTTCGGAGACGGTCGTTTTCAGAATTTTTGAAAGATCAATTTTGGTACTGTCAAGGCATGGTAATATTCTAATGCCAAAGGTAGGTGTGACGTTTGGTTTATTGTCATATAAGGTTTTATATTTGGGTTCAAAAACAGCCGAAAAAGCAGGGTTCAGAGGGTTTGAGCTTAATTTGAGAGCATACTGTGCAGAAAGCATTTCTCTACGTTGTGGTAAAGGTGGTTCGTTCGCTTCAACGAGTAGGCTTTCACACGGGGATGTCTTAAATGCTCCCAAGGCAAGTCTTATTCCCTGATGATGAATTGGGTCTAGCATCTTCAAATAGGACTTCCTAGCTGAACCATAGACAACGCAACCATAGTCTAGTTTCGAGCGAATAAATGTTCTGTATAAACTGAGTATGACTTTCCTATCAGCACCCCAGTCGGTGTGCGCTATTACTTTTAGTAAGTCTAGAGACTTCAAGCATTTAGCTTTCAAATTCTTCAGGTGTGGAATAAAGGTCAGTTTTCTGTCGAAGATAATACCTAAGAATTTTGATTCCTCAACAACTGGAATAGGTGTTCCGTCCAGCGTGAGTTTAGGTCCATCATGATGTCTTCGTAGCTGACAGAAATGCATACATACAGTTTTTGATTTCGAGAATTTGAAACCGTTAGTACTGGCCCAATTTTGAACCTTCTGGATATTTTGCTGTAATTGTCTTTCAATTGTATGCATGTGCTTGGATCGGTAGCATATTAAAAAGTCATCAACATATAGGGAGCAATCCACACCTGGAGTCAGACACTTGGTGATGCTATTAATTTGTATGTTGAAAAGCGTCACCGATAAAATACTGCCCTGGGGCACACCCATCTCTTGATCGTGCATATCAGAGAGGGTGGAGCCCACTCGTACCTTGAATTCCCTGTCTGAGAGGAAGTTTGATATGAACGAGGGCAGTCGGCCTTTTAGACCCAGATCGTGCAGGTCATTTAGTATTCCGTACTTCCACGTTGTGTCATAGGCCTTTTCCAGATCAAAGAAAACCGCTACTAAGTGTTCCTTCTTGATAAAAGCGTCGCGAATAATTGTTTCCATTCTAACCAGATGATCATTGGTACTACGACCATAACGAAAGCCACTTTGGAAAGGAGATATTAAATTGTTGGTTTCCAAATACCATACAAGCCGAGAATTGATCATTCGCTCCATTGTTTTGCAAACGCAGCTAGTTAATGATATAGGTCTATAGTTGGTAGGATCTGCGCTATCTTTGCCTGGTTTGGGGATTGGTATTACTGTTGCTTCTTTCCAAATTTTTGGTACATTACCAGTAATCCATAATTCATTGAAGATTTCCAGAAGAACTGTTAAGGATGGTTCTGGAAGGTGTTTCAAAAACTGGTAATGTATATCGTCAGGTCCAGCAGATGTATCATGGGCCTTATTCAAAGATTCCATAAGCTCCGACAATGAAAACGGTTGGTTATAACTCTCTGAGTTATTCGATGTGAATTTCAACCGTTTTTTTTTCTTTTTGAGCTTTTAATCTTCGGAAAGCTTCTGAATAATTAGACGATGAGGAATTTTTGGAGAAACAATCAGCAAGTACATTAGCTATTTCATGTTTGGTATTGAAATTGTTATTATTTAGCTTCAGATGTCGGAATGAATTGTATTTTCCCTTTCCATTTATTTTGCGGATTGTGTCCCAAACTTTCTTTATTGAGGAACGAGAGTTTAAGGTTGAAACATATTTTTTCCATGATGCTCGTTTACTTTCTTTAATTATGCAGCGAGCTTTGGCCCGAACAATACGGTACTGAGTTAAGTTTTCGGGCGTTGGACGATTATTAAATTTTTTCAGTGCTTCTCGGCGTTGTCTAATGGCTTCTTTACATTCTTTAGTGAACCACGGTTTTGGGGTTCTTTTACAATTCGGCGAGGACTTAGGAATAGATTCTTCTGCAATCTCAATTAAGACAGATGTAAATTGTCGAATAGGATCATTATCGTTTAGGACGGTATTCCTGTTAAGTTTAGCTGTACAAAGTGTTTCAAACTTGGTCCAGTCAGCTTTCTTTAAATTCCACTGTGGAATCGTGTCATCAATTGTAACGTTGGTGTTCTTAAGAGAGATTGGAAAGTGATCACTGCTGTGAAGGTCATCAGCGACCTTCCAATTATAATCAAAAAGTAGTGAAGGAGAACAAATTGTCAAGTCGATACATGTGTATGTACCAGTTCCTGGGTGCAAGTACGTCGGAGATTTGGTATTAAATAGACACAAGTCGTGTCTAGTAATAAAATCTTCGACCTGTTTGCCCCTGTCGCTTATGTAATTTGATCCCCATAGAATATTATGGGCATTAAAATCACCAAGTAAAACAAATGGTGCAGGAAGTTGTTGAACAAGCGTGTCTAATTGGTTTGGTAATAAGTTGGTGTTTGGTGGTATGTAAATAGAACAAAATGTAATCACTCGATGTAGAGTGACACTCACAGCAATGGCTTGCATATTTGTGTTTAAAGGGATGACGCTATGTGGGGCTCTATTGTTCACAGCAATAGAAACCCCTCCTGAGGCCCTGTCAACGTTCTGTAAGTAGGTGTTAAACAGGGAGTAGTTTTTAAGTGTGATGTTGTCCCTATCTTTTAAAAAGGTTTCCTGAAGGCATATTATTGCAGGATCATATTCGTTTAAAAGCAGGAGAATATCATTGTAATTGGCTTTAAGTCCTCGACAATTCCATTGTATGATCGTGTTCTTCATTATAAGTTTAGATTGGAGATTTTGGAGGTAGGTTAGACTTTTCGCGGAGAGAATCTATATGGTTATTTCTACGGAGGAAGTACGGGGATGATTTTTTTTGTTAGGTCTGGAGCTACTTTGAGAACATGGAGCAGTATCTTCTGCATCCATGCTCTCAATGTCCCCAAACCTGTTATAGAGTTTGATGGGGTCTTCTGACCTCTTTTGCTGCCTATTTCCTTGTGATCTGTTTTTGTTCTTTGGTGATTTCTGTTGTTGAGTATTATTGAATGTTGTTTGGGTAGATGCCGTGGTTCTTTGTGCTTGGTAATGGGGGGTGTTGGTGCTTGATGTTGACTCGGGTGCATCTGTCTGCGTTTGAGCGTCCTTCGTTGCCTTGGGATTGTTCTTCACTACAGTGGAGAAGGATGGGCCAGGAAGAGATGTTTTGCCTGTACAAGCTTTCTGGCCTCTGGATAGGGAATGTTGGATGTGTATTTAACCCTCTGTATTTCCTTCTCCTGTTTCCAGGTATCACAATCCTTGGAATTGGCGTGGTGCTCCTTTCCACAGTTGACACAATGCGGAGTGGCTCTACACTCAGATTCCTGGTGAGAATGATCTCCGCATCGGCCACATATTTGGCTTCTTGAGCATCGGTCTTCATGATGACCATATTTCTGACACTTATAACATCGAAGTGGATTTGGTATGTACACATCAACCTTCACTTGCAGAAAGCCAACTTTTACCACTCTGGGTACTGCTGGCCTGTTGAAGGTGAGTATAATGGTGTTGGTGTCCTGCAGGTTGTTGTTACGTTTAATACGTATTCTACGGACTGCAGTGACACC
>JAECUM010090688.1:0-33301 GCA_016617855.1 Megalonaias nervosa
ATATATATATATATATATATATATATGTGTGTGTGTGTGTGTGTGTGTGTGTGTGTGTGTGTAATGAGTCTAATTGGAGTGTGATTTGGATTTCAACATGTACGAAATTTACTGTTTATGTACATTTTGACAATTCGTTTAATTTATATATCATCAAAAAGAAAATAAATATCAAGTTCGCTCATCGGATATTTGAATTTTCAGTTCAGTCTGCAATAGACGTTAATCATATGTGGTACAAAAGTGTTCCAGTATAAGAGAGTCATGTGTAAAAATGGTGGCATAGCAAATGGTTTTTTTTTTTAATTTTTTTATTTTTATTTTCATAAATTCATGTGTATACCATCTTAGAGTTTCTAAAATTATTATGTGATTATTTTGCTTTTAAAATGCACATTCATTGAAATGAAAAAAGATGCTGGTGCCTCATTCTTTGAGGCCGACAAATTACAATGTGGGATGTAACAATATTGATATGGACTATTCATAAAACTTTTTAAAATTTTCATATGTGGCTGGAAAAAACCTCATGAAGTAATACGCCTTTATAGTAGACAGAAATGCATATCAAACGACGCACGTTATTATGTCACAAACACCTGCATCAATTGCATGTTTGGTCATTCTGTGGACTAATAAGTCGGTGCATACAGTAGTTTACACCAGCCTGGAAGAACTCCTCAGGCTCACAGTGTCATGGGCTTGGGATGTTGATAGCATAGGGCCATTCAGCTGGGGTGTCATATTACCTTGGATAGAAACTATCCAACTTTTTGGGGCCTGTCCTATGAGTATTTTGGTTAAAAAGATATTTATACTAGGATGATAAGGACAAATTCATATTACGAGTTTTCTCCGAGGACAAATTCAGGTCACTTGGAATTTTCTTTGATCTGTGTGCGGCCCACAAAAGCCTATTAATTGATTTAACGAAACAGTATAAACAGATAAGTATGATACCTGGTCTTTTGCGCGATCCTCCATTGATAAGTAAAATTACAGTTATCAAACCCATTGCGCTTTAAGTGTATATCCATTATTTTAGTGCTTTACCTAGCGCACCAAAATTTATTTAAAAAAATGACAAGAATATATTTTAGTTCTATTTGGAGTGGTATGAGAGGCATAACTGAAAGATCCATAATTATGAATCCTATCGATCGATGAGTGAATCCTTGGTATGCCACATCTAATATCCTTTAAGAAAGCTTAAAGTTGTATAGGTTAAAGAAACTTTATTACTCATTTCAATTGGATTTTTTGAAAACGATTATTTTAGATAAGTTATGTCCAGTAAGTGGAACTGACAGACGAAGCTATTTTCAGTATAAAATCCGTCAAATAGCATTCAACTTTAATCCTTTTCGAAAGATACATTGTTAAGTATGATCTTTTCTTGTGGCAAGCGACCCAACAACTTACGATAATATTTATGTTCAAGCCCTTTGGTTCAATGAAAAAGTCATGTTTGATGATTTTGTACAAAAAGAAAATGGCATGAACATGCACGGGATTAAGTTTCTACAAAACATTATGCTTGGAAATGGTGATTTTTTTTAAGTCCAGGATTATAATAAAAAATATAACCATTCAAAAAGGCCCGTACCAGTATGAAATACCGAACTGTTTTCATGAGAACACCTTTTTGTTCGACATGAAATTTGCTGCAAGTAAATGTCAATCTAGGTTCATAAATACAGACCTTGATGTATTACGCTGGACAACAATTTTTTTCTTGCAGTCCTATATCGACTTGCTCCTATTAAATGCAAAAGGGTCAAGATAATTATGTAACCGAACTGGTTTAACTTTGAAATAAGGGAAGCGATGAAATTGTGTGATTTCTGTCACAAACAGCGTTACAAACGAAGTTACAAAAAATGCAGAAATTTGTAATAGTTTAATAGCTAAAGCTAAATTGGATAATTTATCAAGATTATTGAAAATAAAGGTGACTGCAAAAAATATGGAAACATTGTCGTAAATTTAATTCAAGTTCAAAAGTTCATGATTTCCCTTCAGGATTAAAATCCAGTAGTCATACTAGTATAGAGACATTACATATTGCAAACGACCTTTTATTTACATAACTCCAATAAGTGGAAAATATTTTTTCACATTACAAGATTTTTCGCTCCTTATAGATTTTGTGGAATGGAATACACATTCACATATCATTCCAGATCCCGTACATATGTGTTTAAGTTGCTAGAGATATTTCAGAGAAACCTGAATGGCAACAGAGCAACAGGACTAGATGAACTTTCACCAAAATACTCAAGCCATCGGCTCAAGTTGCTGCCCCTTCAATTGCTATCATGGTAAATACAAGTATTGATAGGGGAATCTTTACAACTGATCTAAACTTAGATCGTCAACAAACAATTATCGACCTATATCAATTATACCAAACCTTGGTCTGATTCTTATCTAACAGGAAAGGAACAGTGTGTTTCTGTGGATCATGCTAAATCTTTACGATACGTCGAAAGTGTAGTCTCTTGAGGCTCTATCATTGGCCCTTTGTTCTTTCTCCTTTTCATTAATAATTTACCTCTTTATATGAAGGGCGCCGAGTGGCCGAGTGGTCTAAAGCGCTCACCGTTACGGATCACTGCCATCTCACCTCTGTCTGCGTGAGTTCGAGTCTCAGGCTCGGCTAACGTGGGTACGTGAGAAAGCTTGCCAGTAGCTTCTCGTGGGTCGGTGGTTCTTCCCGGGGTTTTCCAGGGTTCTTCCTCCACCAATTATACTGGCCGCCATATATAGCCTATCTTGTGCTGAAAAATGGCGTTAAACCCAACAAACAACAACAACAACAACAACTTTATATGAATGCCTCTGAAATAAAGAAATGATAGGATATAAATCTATTAGTTCATTTCACTAAATGAAATAACATCGAAAATCAAAAACTTTTAAATGTGATTATTTACGTGTATTGATCATAGGAAAAATGAACAAAGTGTTCTGCAGTATCCTCCATAACAGCCTTATTGAACAGATCATATTACGTACGAGACAGAATCTATGCTAAAATGTTATATCTTGGACATACATACATACATACATACATGGTGTCACGTTTGCTAAGCCCCAGATAAAAAAGGTCATGTATAAGCTATAATATTACTGAGGCCATGTTTGATGTCCAAAGATTGCCGCGGGCTAGTGTTTATCTCTTACGCAAGGTTACGTGACCGGCCGGAGACCCGGAATCTTGAATCGGCAAAGGCATCATTTGACAAACGCTTGTAGTTATCACACCTACGTGTTAAGATGTTAGTTTAGGATCAAAGGGAAGCCGCGGGGTGAACGAGTCGTGTTCTCATCCGTCCCCACGTTGACAGACAGCCAGAGGGACATTGTCCGCTAAGTTTGATTGTATCGGTTCACAGCGACATCCAATCGGAATTGTGATAGAGGGTGTGATTACAATTTAGATCCGAATTATAACTTCAGAACTCTAAGAAAAAAGTTAGTTTCGCCGAGGACGATTGTTGAGCAATAGGGTTACTCCGAGAGAAGCCACTCGTAATTTGGCAGTAAAACTTAGAGGTAGATTCTAAAGAAAGACAAAGCTTCGAAAAGGTCAGTAAGTTATTTGCTCGAATTTTGCAGAATATTACGGCATCATAATTGTAATTATTTGTAGTATGTGTACTTAATTACTGGGATCGTTTAGTATGTAGAATTACCTTTGTAGGGTTTCATTTACATGCGTATTTGAGAAATGGGCATGAGTATTACGTTGAGAATTATGTCGATTGTTAGCTTGTTGTCAGAATTAATTTTGTAATTCGCTATTAGGTTACTTCGTATTAAACCAGTGCATTTATTAATGCATTATGTTAGAATTTATGCATGCTTGAATTGTGAGTTTGGAAACTGGTTGAAATATGTATGATTAGTTACTATGGACGTATGCGTATCTCAGAGAATGGATATTTGAATATTTGTATACTTTGTATGAGTGTAAGGTAAAGGAATATGTCTGATTGTTGTGATATTGTTTAGTATAACGAAATTAGGAATATGTACTGATGTGAAGCAATTGGTTGATGAATGTATAAGAAGTAATTGATACGTTACCATACAAGAACGTATGGGTATCTCGATGTGAACGAATGCATGACCGAAGAAATTTAATAGCCGTTATCTGATGATAGGCTGTGGGTAGTGTGAGATGAGAGGGCTAAGGAAAAATATTGCACCGTCCTTGTGTTTGCACAGGAAGCTTTGAGGGGACAGAGAACTTCCGGTTCAATTGAGTCCCGAGTCTCCAAGAGGTGGAGACAGAAATGAGACTAGCCAAACAGTCGAAGTCGATAGAAGTCTAGTCGGTGGAGAGAAGATGGAGAGAAGATGGAGGATGAGGAAAAGGAGTCTCGAGGAGAAAGTGGAGGAGGAGGAGCAGGAGTATAGAGAAGTCGAGGAGGAGGAGAAGGAATTTGGAGAAAGTCGGGGAGGAAGATGAGAAGGAATTGGGGAGAAATAGGAGAGAGAAGAATACCACAGATGAGAAGAATACAAGGACAGGTGGAAATCGATCTCACACTCCTAATCAAGTGATGCAATAGGCTATTAAAGCGTCGAGCGGAAGGAGTGTAATTGGAAATTTTAAGCATTTGATTATTGAATTGTTATTCATTGAATTTCAACCTTTTGTATATTTAACCATTTAACCGTCGACATTGCTGACTAGGGGCTTGGAGCTTGGCATCTATCTTTCATTAGTTTAACTTCCAACCAAAATCGAGCCCGGGTGGGACTTCTATAATAGTTTAATTAAAATATTGAGAGCACCCCACCCCAACCATAACAAACCCCCACGCATATATACATACAGACATACATTTATAAACACGCACGCACACACATATACACACACACAGACACACACACACACACACATTATATATATATATATATATATATATATATATATATATATATATATATATATATATATATATATATATATATATATATATATATATATATATATATATACTTCCTTTGTTTGATTATAGATGCAGATAATTAAACTCCAAATACGAGCAGTTAGATATACTTCCAAGAAGATGTTACACATCAACTCATTTATTCGTTAATTTACAGTGGTTACCTTTTAATTATAAAGGAACGTACTTTAAAGCTATTTTGACATAATTTGTTTTCATAACATGACTGCGCAATATATCAATGATCTCCTAACAATAGCTTCCAATATCAATTCACACAATTTGCGGTCTATTTCGTATTTTGATCTTCATTTTGCATAAATTCAAAACAACTCTGTAGAAAGCATCTTTACAACTCTGTAGAAAGCATCTTTACATACTCTGCAGCAGTGTTGTAGAATATTATTCACAATGATATTAAACAAACATCAACACTCGATTCTTGTACGAACGTGCTTCACAAATTGCTACTTTGTGATCATGTCAAATCTCAAACAAACTGAGGTACCTAACATGGACAACCCCAACACCATCCTAAGTCTCAAATCTGCATATATTTGTATTGATACATTCCATTGATAGCTTTAATATTCGGTTAGTGAGGACTACATGCAAGATTGGTCATTGAT
Organism: Megalonaias nervosa; assembly: GCA_016617855.1. Taxonomy (NCBI): domain Eukaryota; kingdom Metazoa; phylum Mollusca; class Bivalvia; order Unionida; family Unionidae; genus Megalonaias; species Megalonaias nervosa. Next base: position 5,594 of record JAECUM010090688.1, read on the forward strand.
TCAGAATCAAAAATATTATTCTCATTATTATTATTATTAATATTATTATTGTTGTTGTTGTTGTTGTTGTTGTTGTGTGTGTGTGTGTGTGTGTGTGTGTGTGAGAGAGAGAGAGAGAGAGAGAGAGAGAGAGAGAGAGAGAGAGAGAGAAGAAACTAATGGTTATAAGTTTATAGTGGAGTGAATCCCAAGGCGATATAGAGAGAATGATTGATTGACGGAGGATTTTGCGGCACAACAGCACTCTGAGGCTACAGGGCGCCACACAAAGGTTGTATGATAAAAATCATGATAAAAAAGGTTTATTATCAAAGGGCGATAAAGTACAAAAAGACAATGACAATATGGGGAAAACATGAGGGGAAATGTAAAAACGTTCTTTGTAAAATGATAATAAAAATAAATTAGGGTGATTAAAAGTACGAATGTTAGTTAAAAATACTAAAAAAAAAAAAAAAAAAACAACAAAAAAACAAGGATTGAATACAGGTTTAATTTTTGAATAAATGTTAACTTCCTTCAAAACATTTAAAATACAAGACACATTTATGATATCAAAAAGTTCCTTCATGTGCTGAACAATGTAGAAACGATTGCGTATAGGTTGGAGATAAAAAAAAAATGTACTATAAAGTGCTTCCCAGTGAATGGAAAAAACAAATCATGAACACCTAAATTTATAACGTGTAGACTGGCGGGGGATGTGGGTACAGTATAGAGAATCATGAAGGAAGGTGAAGAGTTTAAAGATGAATGGTATGGAGAATAGAAAAGATAATAGAAGATAATAAGGAGCTCTGCTTCTCTGCATAGTGCTAAAACCTTCAAACTTGAAGGTTAAGAGACGCAGAAGAAAGAAGAAATAGTACATGAAGGAATAAACAGGCAAGAAACAGCATGGCTACTACGAAGGCCACTCACAGTAAAAGCACATGTAAAAATGATGGGTCGCATATCTAGATTTTACTAACTTCAAATGGGCTTCTTAAATAAGACACACAAATAAGGATAAATCTGAAAGAAGGGATATTGAGCCCTAAGAAAAATTATAACAAGTATGTTAAATGCGAGATTAATTAATTAACATTTCGTAATTAAAAGACATAATTCACATTGATACTTGGTAACATATATCCGGTTCTAATGTTTTGGTAACAATTTGAATAATCCTTTGAAATCTATCGAATTATGTATTTAAAAATTATTTTCCCTTTTTCTTCAATAACTCTCAGTAGGAAATAGATTACCGAATATTTCCAACACAAAATCGAATTGCATAATTGTGTCAGTAAAATAAAATAATATTAAAATTATACAGGATTTGTAGACTAGAAATTGTACAAGAACTTTTTTCAAAACTCTATATAAAGGAAAATAAACAGAACGCACAGACGCGATAATCTATGAATTTACGTATACTACAACAGCGAGCGATCTTCAAGCTAAAGCCTATGCATGAAAGAGGGGGTGGGGAGAGGATGTGCTTACGTCTGCTTAAAGCAAACTTTGAAAAAGGTATACAAGAATTTGAAAGTAAATTTGAAAATAAGTTTGTAAAGACTGCGAAAGTGCACTGCAACGCTAATTCCTAAAATCGTGCTACTTCTTGATCATCTTTAATTTATCCTACCCTGTTCCCGCAAATGCTAACACTGGACAGCGCCGACTTTAATCTAGTAGTATGCTAAGATTTTTTCTGTTAAAGATCTGTGTCAGTGCCTTCTATACCCCACGACTTGACCGTTTTTTCATTCGCAAATGCATTTCCGTATAGACCGAAGACGCGCACGCGGTGAGACTCGTGCGAAAGAAATCACCTGCGGTGCTTCCGCGGGAAACTACCAATTATTAACCGAGCTTGCTTACAGCTGCATTGTAATAGTTGGGGTGCTACGGCTGAGAACAGAGTGGCTCCACGTCCACCCCTAAAAATAATTCTAATTCTGCGTGCCTTAATTCACAAAGGATCGAAGATTTAAAAAAAAAATTAAATCTCCATCAGCCAAACTATATCACCACTGATATTATAACAAATCGAATTGTTGATCGTGAATGTGCCATTTAAATAATTATGGAATCGTTTTCTAGCAGTACAAGGGGCGATGATACACCAAACGTTTTCGGCAGCGCTATTAAGTTCAAGTATGAATTATTCTTTTCTCCTTATAGTTCTGGAGGGACCCAGATATCTTTCACCCGAGTATGTACTCCGCGGTGTCGCGGAAAGTTTTGTAAGCGCGATAGAGATATCACCGCCCATTTCTTCCTCTAGTGGATCTGGGCCGTCCTCGAGCGGGCATGCCCTACACAAACGCAAATTTCTTTGCTACTCACCTGATGCAAGTGTTTCGGCGATTCCGGCTCGACCATTTCGCGTTTAAACCCGAGATGAATTTGCGGGACTTGTTCGCTCGCGGAATCACACATAATATGAAGGCACGATAATTCGTAAACAACAATTGTCATTCAAATCAAAGATTTGAAAGCTCTGCTTTGAGAAATATCAGAGATTTCACCATCATTAGCTTTCCCAAGCGGCGCAAACTTCAGCAACCTAAGCACGGCGATGGAACCAGTTCTGTTTCCGAATTCGAATCGCACGTAGATCACTAGCCAGTTCGGATCCGGGAAAACTCAACTGTGCTGAATCTGATCATGCTACTGGTTGTATGTGATTGCGCCATCGGCGGACGAACAGTCGTGTTATAACACACTCAGAGATTTCGCGGAAGTGCTCGCTGTCGGCAATTCAGTTCTTTTCTATGATTTATGAAGCCCACACCGTTGATGACCTTGACTCGGGTACGAATAATCTTGTCATGTAAGACGATGTGATGTTTGAAAGGCAAGACAACCCCGTGAGAGTGTTTTCTAGAGGTCACCACATGAAAGCAGACGTGAGCTATGTGACACAAAGATACACGTACGTGCCCAATATGATCCGGGAAAACTGCAAGGTGTTGATGATATTTCGTGGAGCTGACGCGCTCTGTCTCTCGCTAATGCATGTCACACCAATATGTCTCACGGGAACATTTGTGACAAAGCAGTTGAACAGCGGCAATAAAATATATACAAAACTTGCTAGCGAGGACATAGCAGAGGCAGCTGACCGACCCCGCAAGCATGCCCACGAAACAGTTGGGACTTCGCCGCGTGTACATAGTGGTCAGCGAACGTGTGAAAGATATGTTGCTGTCGCGGCAATCGTTTGGAACATTATTTTTGACAGTTATGGTTTGTCAAATTTATTTTGAATATTTAAATTATCTTTTAGCCATTGTTCCATTTTAATTCGTAAATTATTTACCTTTCTACTTGTATGTAATAAATGTACAATTAAATCCTTATCCAATTTACAAAAAGTACTTTTCTCCTTATCTAGTATTCTGGATTTGTGAAAAAAATGTATTTTTTCATAAAATTGTTTGTAGTATTGAAAAACTGAAATCACCTCAGTTTTATATCATCAATGTGTGCAAATAGATTAATGTAGGTGAAGTTTGTCAGGTGCCATTATCGTATCAAACAACTATGCGTGCTTTAAAAGAGATAAAACAATGCCAACAAAAGTGATAAAGTTATAAGTTTCATTATTTCACTTTGAATTTTAATAAAATCTTGTTTTTATTTTGTTGTGTTTAGCATTCTTGTCTCAATTTCTCAAAATTATCATATCATCGGATTCTGAACTTTTCGGTTCAGTTTACAAGTGAAATCGACATAAAATCTAAGTACTATATGGATGATTATATCTTAAGTTGAGACATTTACCTCCAACGTGAGTAGTAACAGTAAATGAGGTTTCTATCTCCGAGATCCTCTTCCCTCTCCAACCCTTCTATGTTAACATTTTGTCAGCAGCCTTTTCTAGCTCAAAATAATGACTTTCATATGATAAAGCTTTTTCTAGCATATTTCTGACAAAATATGTTTGTCGGGGGAAGGGGGTCTCGGAGAAACAGCTCATTTACTATTACTACTAACATAACCATATTTTATGATAATCTATTTCATACCTGCTGACTCGCATTGGCAGAATATCTGTTAACATACTGTCAATAATACGAAACTCGCGTAATAAAATTGTCCATATCATATTTTAAGCCTCGCAAATAAGATCGTATCTGATCAAGTAAATTTTTATAAGTGATACTTGCTGTTTTAGAAGCATTGTTTTTGGTGTCAAGTCGAGGCTCAATTTTTTTACACGCTGTCGCAAGAGGAACACCAACACCAGATATTATTAACAAAAACGGATTTAACGATGCGCCACTTGAGATTATACCAGAGCCAGTCATTAGCAGTGGTAAATATGATAGTGTTCGAAGTATTCTACTGTAATACTTGTAACATTGTTTTACACACCAGAAGTTTTTATGATAAAATTTGTAATATTGCATTAGTGCGTCAGCATCTTGTTCTGGAATTTTTTCTGAAATATGATTGAAATCGACGATCTGTTTTTTCATTATGCAATATTTGCTTACAATTTTTACACGATAGTAAAAGTTCTAGTACCAACAATTGAATCAAGAAACTCACGGAACTTATTATTGTTAGGATCAGCTATAAAATCTCTATACTTGTCATAAACATCTGACGAAATATCATTATATCGTTCATCTGTTAGTACCTCATTTTTCTTTAACCAACTATAGGAATCAAACGTGTTTTCTACTTCATGTTCATACAAATCTGTTTTATTTACCAAATTACCGTATTCTCTTTCTGTTTCATCAATAAATCCGAGTACCAAACTTATTTGATCCAACGTAAAATTTTGAGAACAAGATGTTGTCTGATAATTGTGTATGCGACTACAAAATTTATTAGCATTAATGTTCGTCGTCTGTCTCGTTCAATGATGAGAAGACCAATAACATAAGCTACTTTTAACATTAATTTTTCGAATGGTTTCGTGAGTATTTTCTCAATTTCATTGTAATAATTTCGTGATGACAATTGCCTAGAGACTTGGTTTAGATCATTAGGGTTAACTGGAACATACGACGTCATTATTTTATTATTTCTCATATTTATGTTACCCGACATTGGTCCGCTGGATTGTCTTAAATACGAGGCGAGTGCTCCTCTTAACTGAGCGTAACTAATAACATCGGTATCATCTGGTGGTAAATTTATTGATAATCCAGTTATTCTTGAGTTATTGCTCATTACAAGGTTACCTGTCATTATGTCGCTAGCTTTATTAAGCTTGCTATCGTCAACAGATTTTAGTTGCGCATAAATTACAGCTTGTGTGCTATCAACATTTGCTGGTGGATATGCAGTTTCCAACCCAATAATTTGTTTACTCGACATATTAATATTGCCTGTAACCGTTCCACCAGCTTTATCAAGCTTGTCATCATCCACATACTTCAACTGTAAATAACTTACCGCTTGGGTTTGATTTAAGTTTCTTGGCGGATACGCGGTTTCCAAATTTATAATTTTTTTTCCTGACATATCCAAGTTATCGCTTAAAGTTCCTCCTGTCATTGATAGTTTGTTATTGTCGATTATTTTTAGTTGTGCATAACTAACAGCTTGTGTATCAACAACATTTATTGGCGGATAATTTGTTTCTAAATCTAGTACTCGTTGATTTGCTATCAACAAATTGCCTGTCATTTTATCACCAGTTTTTTTTTTTCAAGTAGCCTGATAAATCAATGTTGCCATTTGTTATTGTTGTACTTACAGCCGACGAATCTCCTAATTTTGTCCCAAATTTTGTAAAATAGCTCATTATTTGTTTATTGTCTGACGATTTTATATAAACTTAGTTTATAACAATGGCAAAGTCATCGTCGATATTACATTTTGACACAGAACGGCTGGTGCTACATAAACACAACAATGATCTGCCAGATTGTCATTATCTCGTTGTTGGGAGAACTGGATCGGGGAAAACAAATTTGCTGATGAATTTACTGCTAGGCGATAATTTTAACTACGACAGAGTTTATATTTACAGAATTAATCCACAGCAGGATAAATATGAATTATTAAGCGAATACAATAACAAACTTCGTGATGATCTTCAGGCTGGTGAAGATTTTTTTATTATTAGACCATCAGAGGAACTTATTCCAGTTAATCAGCTTGACTCAAATGAGCATAAGATAGTTGTTTTTGATGATATTCCATTTAACAATGATGAGATGAATAAAATATGATCTTATTTTTCACTGTCACGTAATAAAAAATGCAACTCTGTCTATCTCGCTCAGGGATTTTACAACGTCGATAAATTTATTAGACGAAATACCAGTTGCTTTATATTATTTCCCGGACTCGACAACGTTGACGTCAGAAATATTGCAAACGAGCTATGTGGCGACGCAACAAAAGATAAATTTATTGAACTGTGTCATAAGGCAAATAAAGATAAATATAATTTCTTAATTTATTCGATAAATTTGCACGTGATCCAAAAAATAAAAAAAAAATAAAAAATAAATTAAAAATGTTCCGCTGTTGTATTGAAAAGTATCTAGAGTAAAGTTTTATCAAACTATTATCGAATAATAATATGGATAAACGAGCATAGTAGAGAAAATATATAGAAGATCTAAAAAAAGTGTTCAATCTCATGCAGAATTTAGGAAAAAAGTTCAAGAAGCACGACGTGGACAATTAGTTGCTGCGGAGGAATCAGCAAGAATTTTAAAACCAGTTACTGAGGCTCTACTTGGAAAACAACCTGAAACTTTATCGCTATCAGAAGAAGAACTTTAAAAAATCGCAGGAAAAAGGTTTACTTGGATTAATTAAAGAATAACAAGAAACCGCTGTTGCAAGATCTGAGGAAGAAAAAAGAAGAAGGTTGGATGAGGCACTTACGGATTACATTATTAATCCTGATAGAAGACAAGCTGAGATAGATCGGTTGATTCGTGATCCGTTAGCACTTGAACAAAGATTATCGCATAGGATGATAGTTGGGCAAGCGGGAAGAAGGTTGGATGAGAAGATGATGAAGGATATGAAAGAACAACAACAAGAAACGGAAAGTAAAACTGATAGAATTTTGAGGGAGGTGTATGAGGAAGAAGAAGCGAAAAGAGAAGCTTTTAGAAAAAAGCATGGATTAGATGTTCAAGAGAGAGAATGATTCGAAGCTGCTCTAGAAAGTATAAACGACGAAATAGAAGGTCATGAGTATAAGTCGTTCAGCGAAGAAAACAATTACAAAGATTTAAAAGGATACGAGAATTTAAAGAAAGAACACAACGTTGATGAAAAAATTTAAAAGTTAACGAAGATAGTGGAAGAAAATCAGAAATATATCCACGAGGTAGTGCCAAGAAATGAAAATTACCACGAAAGTATTAGAAAATACCCACATAGTATTATCGCCAATCTTTACATTAAAGCCATTAATCAAATAAAGCAAAAAAGGTACAATCCTTATGGATGCCACGAATAACACTGTCATTCACAAAAGCAGTTGAATTAAATGATATGCTTCAAAAATATACAAAGAAAATTTATTTTCAGCAACATAAAATATATCAGACTGCAGTTCCAAATACTACCGACTACACATGGTGCGTCACAACAACGAAAGCGAACAACTTCCACAAGTTATTTGTTGTATTTCAGCGACAAGCGTGACGTGGAAACCAGCAACAAAACAACGCAATATTTGATAACGCTGATGTTAGGAGAATATACGCCAGGATAAACTCCAAGCAATATCCGGAACGAGCGATAGAATGCAATTTCGCGGATGACGCTAATAAAAATTTTACTCAACCGTATATGTATCTTATGGACGCAGTGCAGAAATATCAGGACGTTGGAGATGGATCTCAGATATCAATGGAGGAATTTCGTACACTTTATCCGATATTTTATTTTGATGTCAGTAAACGCAACGAGAGAGGCGTCGATTCGACAGCTAATATTGAAATTGCCTGGACATTAGGTATGGTGCCAGATGCGTTGTATGTTTATACGCTGGTGATCAGATCAGCGACAGATTTATAACAATTGACTCTGTCGGATGTAAAATGACAGTCCAAGTTTGAAAAAACTTGGAGTTTAATATAACTCTATTGATATATGACAAAATACTATTGCTACTATTGCTAAGCATAGGTCGGTATCACAAAAAATTAATTTATCGACAACGGGCGGTACTTTAACAAAATTAATGTTCGATATACTTGTACATTTTTTCATTTGCAAGAATCTGATTTTTAATTGCATTATTTGGTGACATTTTTATTGATCTGTGCTTCGCGTTATTATATTTATCAACAATCTGCTGTAGATTGTCAATATATTTATTTGTATTTTTCGCTCAAATGTTTATGTATCAGCCCGTTTAGTGTGCGATTAAATCTTTCAACGACGACGTTTTTCCCTCATTTCCAGTAACATATTTTTTGATGTTATTTTCCTCCAAAAGCTGCTGAAATATTTTATTAAAAAACTCCGCTCCATGATCAGTCCAGATTCTGTTTGGTTTTCTTTCTGTACTTGTTATTATTTGTTTTAGTGCATCAATTATCGACGTTCCTGATTTATCCGAAACGGGTACACTAAACTCGTTTTTACTAAAAACATCTACAACGTTAAAAAAATATTTTTTGTTATCGTTAAACTGAACAAGTTTTTTTTTGAATTTTCCAAGTTGGTTTGTTTAAAATGCAGCACCCGTGATCCCCGCCCACCATGGAGCCCAACAAGGGGACACTTTTCAAGTGTCAGGGATACACAGATATTATACTCTGTCGGTAAAATTACCTCCCGAGTGATCCATTAAGCTACCGCCCTCTAGGAAGTCTTCTAAGACTTGGCAAATGGAAAGTTAAAGGGATAGAATGTAGGGGCAACGGTGGTATCAAGAGAGACACAAAGAGAAAGATAAAGAAAGTGAGCGAGTAAATAAAGATTTCCCAGAGCTCGGCGTGACCAGCCGATTTGTCGCGACCGGGCCCATCCCGACCACGAGTCTAGAAGAAGTAGAGGCCAAAGCAGTGTATTGCATCGGCAGGCTTCTGCTCAACTGCCAGGATCCTTTCCTCCCCCGACACGGGATAAAACCCATGGTAAACAGATTGCCTCTACTTAGTCGCCTCTTACGACACGTAGAGATGACACGTCGTGCCAATTCTACAACCCCGGACCCGCCGGGGGAGCAGGTATTCTTGAAGTTGAGTCAACAAACCATAGCAATAATATTATAACTATGACTGAACCGGTTTGGAACACATTCTAAATTGCCATTAATTCCTATCCATGGAAGCATTCTAGCTTGTAAACGTGTTAATTCCAATCCCGAGTAAAGTCCAAAGCAGATACTGAATTTTTTATGTTGGAAAATAAAGGGAAATTATTAACCTACAATCGACTGGTCTGAGATGTTTTGTGACCTATAAATTGAAGGAAAAGTACAGTAATTGTAATCCAAAATGCCCTTTTCCATTATCTGGTACACGTCATTACTCCTAGATAGGAATTAAATATATGTATGGTATAACTTTATGCATTGTTCAAATATCAGTGCAAATAAATCATATATTATTCAACCCGATTTAGTTTTCTTTTAATCAGGTGCTAAGATGGGAAAAACCTTTTATAATAAAACGTTGACTTTATGTGGACCTCCCCCCAAGAAAAAACACATTACAGTGGTGTCAAGAAGTTGAATTTAAAGAGACGTTATAGAGTCTATGGAAAAAAGAACTTTAGCTTGAATCTGGTGACCGCAACTGGAGACAGGAAACTTCTGTTAGGAAAAGAATGGCTGGACCTTTTGCTAGGTAGGCTTACGCATGCGGTTCTCATAGCTAATATACAACAGAACGGAATCCTTGGTCTCCACTTCATGAATAGACATTCAATTGATATTCTCTTGAACATAAACTGTTACTGTGACTCTATGGTCTTAAACAAACTAACAGAAAAAAGCAAAGTATCCAACTGAGGTGGAATCCATTTGTAGCTGCGTTTCAGTCTTTGATGATGTTATCATTTTTCCCAAAATTGAAATTATTGCCTCGGGAGAACTTTCAAAGAAACAACCACTTTAATGGAACCAACACCAAAATTCATGCGAAAACGTTAAGTATTTGCTAAAACTGTTGGGAATCGGGCTTTGGGTACTGTACATGTAGTATTTTGGTACAAGTACAGCATGTGCAGTCAATTCGAGGTATGACAGTAAATGTCAGTCATGTCCAGGAGACAATATAAGCCTTGTAAAAGGAGTCAATATGAAGTTTAGCATGAGGGAAGATATACAGTATATTCAACTTGCCAGAAGAAAACACATAACAGAGAAAATGAAAGCAACTACTTGGGGCCAATGTGGTATAGAAAAACTAGTTAAGGAAAACTTCCTGCCCATAAAAGGTCAGTACAAATTGGAAGCAGGAAGATTAAAGATCTATATGACCATCTACCCAGCCAAACAGACCATACAACAAACGAAGGATAGAGCTGGGTCCAGCCATCAATCATGAACAACCTAGAATGGCCAAGACATTAATGTCCGAGTCCATGCCCAGCAGCAACGCTCAAATAAATACTGAGTGTCTACTACTCCTGTATCCAAACCAATGCTTGGTGCAACATAATATATTATTCATCAATCCCGGAACTCACATCATTGGAATATGAGGAGAGCTGCTAACTTTATTCCTTCAATTTCATCTTCATTCTCCTTCTCTTCATCTGAGAGAAATGGACGGGGGGTAAATGGTGCAGGTACAAAGGTGCAGGTCGCTCTTCGTCACCTTTGGACAAGAAACAGCATGGCTGAAACACCTATAGAACAGGAAGCCTCATTACTTGCTATGCAGGACACAACTGGTGTGCAATCTACCTCTACCAAGCCGTACAACTGACAGGACCCTTCCCAGTCTACCAGGAAAAAATGATGCGGCTAGTTCCATCAAGTGTGCTTTACCAAAAAACGATGTGGCTGCTTCCAATCCTTACAGACATGGATGCTTTATCAAATACCTTTTCAGAATAAGAAGTGGAAAAACTCAAGACCCAACTATAACGTAGACCAACTGACAAGTCTTGGATCAAATTTACTGATATGGCCGCAGGTCAATCACAGCAAATTATACGACGTGGGTGGGACCCGATATGAAACCTCAGCTCCAATCACACGCTTGGATGAATTAATTGACGAATGAACAAAAGAGGTTTACAAGTATATCATGTGTAGTAGTGGAAAAGTTAATTCACTTTCAATATCTACTTCGTAATGATGTACATGTTAAGTTTTATGATAACAGTCATCTCTACATTCATAGTCACTATGGATATGTATAATGGCAGGGTTTGCTATGTATGCACCTGAATATGCAAGTGGAAATTTTTTTCTTCAGGTTTTAATACTTTACCGGAGTTTGTGTGCTCCGCATATTCATTAGTCATGCAAATGAACATAGTAGAATAATTCAAATGAATTATATTCAGACCTGTACATAATTTATTCATGAAAATGATTTGAGATATAACTATAAATCCGGATTTCTTACAGATCGTTCAAAAACTCGTGAACTAATTGAAATTTATCACAAAATATGTTTATCTCTTGATTCGAATGAAATCACGTGCTAATGATCGGCAAATATATTGAGTGGGTATGGATTAAATGGTTATGTTAAAAGTTACAATTATGTAATTAATGGTAAACTTCTATAATGGCTCTAAAGCTACTTATCAATCCGCTACCAGAGTTTTCCATCGGACTTCAGTATCATCCAAATCTTGAGTAACTACTGGGGTTGCCAAAGGTTCTATGCTAGGGAAATTGCTATTACTTTATATCAGACTATACTGCAGACAACTTCAGCTCACTATCGATGCTATTTGCTCATGATACTTCTCTTGCGACTTGTTCCACAAACTACAGACCATTCACAAGTACAAATGATTATCATCACTGAACTTCAAAAACTTAATGCAGGGGACAACAACATGCTGATTAATTTTAACACTTCGAAAACAGACATTTTATTACTAATCACATACAATCAGGCTCACATTTCTGATCTTAAGTTCTCTTTTGACATGCATTTACTTCTTACTAAAGCTCATAGACACTTTGAACTAACATTATCATCTGATGCTAAATGGACTGATCAATACTAGTACGATTGTTCAGTACGCATGTAAACATCTACAAAATCTTTATCATGTCTGGAATAATTCATCTATTGAAGATTCAGACAAAGACAAAATAATTTGGAGGCTGCACCCATTTATTGCGCTAGAGAGCCTTATTTATGCAGAAACTGGTTGGTAAACTCGTGCACAATGATGAAATACATTACCAGTTTTTGAAACACCTACCAGAACCACCACTAACAGCTCTTCTGGAAATCTTCAATGATATATGGATAACTGGTAATGTACCAAAAGTTTGCAAAGAAGCAACAGTAATACCAATTCCAAAACCAAGTAAAGATAGCACAGATCCTACCAACTATTCACCCATTGCACTGACGAGATATATGTGCAAAACAATGGATTGACTGATAAATTCTCGGCTTTTATGGTACTTGGAAACTAACAATTTAATATCTCCTTTCCAAAGTGGCTTTCATTACGGCTGTAGCACCAATGATCACCTAGTTAGACTGGAAACATTTATTAGCGACGCATTTATCAAGAAGGAACATTTAGCAGAGGTTTTCATTGATTTAGAAAAGGCCTATGACATGGCAAGGAAGTATGGGATACTGAATGGCCTGAACAATCTGGGTCTAAAAGGTCATCTGTCCTCTTTTATATCAAACTTTCTCTCAAACAGGGAATTCAAGGTACAAGTGGATTTCACCCTCTCTGAAATGAACGAGCGAGAGATGGGCATATTTTATCTGTGACTCTTTCCAACATCAAGATTAATAGTATCACCAAGTGTTTGGCTTCTGGTGTGGATTGTTCTCTATATACACTGTATTGATGATTTTCTAATATGCTATCAATGGCAGCACATGCATACAACTGAAAGACAACTACAACAAAATATCAACAAGATTCAAAATTGGGCCAGTACCAATGGTTTCAAATTCTCAAAATCAAAAACAGTATGCATGCATTTCTGTCAGTTATGAAGACACCATGACGAGCCTAAACTCATGATGGACAGAACATTTCTAGGTATGTATTATCTTCGACAGAAAACTGACATTCATTCCACACATAAAGAAATGCATATAACTGAAAGACAATTGCAACAAACTGTAAACAAGATTCAAAATTGGGCTACTTTCAATGGTCTGAAATTCTCAAAATAAAAAACAGTATGCATGCATTTCTAGCAGCATCGAAGACAATATGATTATCATAAACTTATGCTGGATGGAACACCTATTCTGGTTGTTAAGGAAACAGAAAATTTAGGTATTGTCCTTGACAGAAAACTCACATTCATTCCACACATTGCGAAACTGAAAAGTAAATGCTTGAAAGCCCTTGATTTATGGAAAGTAGTAGTGCACATTGACTGAGTGCTGATAGAAAAGTTGTTATTAATTTACAGAACCTTTATTAGATCCGAACTGAGCTATGGTTGTGTTGTTTATAGTTCAGCCAGAAAGTCATATTTAAAGACAATTGATCCAATTCACAATCAAGCAATACATTTCTCATTGGAAGCGATTAGGACATACCCATGTGAAAGTTTTTGGATGAAGCAAAAGAGCCACATCCATAACATCACAGAGAAACATTATCTTTACAATCTGCCATAAAATTAAGATCCAACCATTTAAACCTTGCTTTTGCATCTGTTTCCAAATATAAAATATTATACCAAAATAAACCAGCTGCCATATCTACATTTGCTAATAGAATATCTCCCTGTCTTGACAATACAAAAATTGACCTTTCAAAATTCCAAAAAGTAGTTTGTTTCTGTAAAACCTCCCTGACTTCTAAAATAACCCAAAGTACTTTTTACACTTCATGAAGGAACAAAAACTCGGAGAGAGATCCTTAAGTTTTTTGTAACTCTTATAATGTGCTTTTCTCCAAATTTAAGAACTACACTAGAATTTACAATGACCTTTCAAAGGATGGCAAAAAGCCTGCTGCAGCCTTCATTAGTGCAAATCACGCTACACATCTGCACTTGAAAGAAAGTGCATCAGTATTTTCAGCCAAAATCAGAGCAACAGACCTTGCCCTGAAATATATGGAAACCAAAAATATTTTAAGCTCATCTTCACTGATCATTATCTGCATTTCAGTCACAACACAATAGGAAGTTGGAAAAGCCATTACTGACCAGTACTATCATTAAACATACCGAGCCATGTACTTCTCACAATATAGTATTCTGTAGTTTACCCAGTCATATTAGTATCAAAGGTAATGATAGAGCAGGCTGAGCTGCCAAATTAGTCCCATCTCAACAACCATCTGATGTTAAAATACCATACACTGATATTAACCTACAATCATTACATTTTTATTTAGTAAGTGGCAGGTATCGTGGATTAATGCTATCAACAACAAGCTCCATGTGGTGATACCCTCCTAAGGCGAACAGCCTCCCTCCCACAAATCACCAATAAGAATGACTTGGTCATTGCACAATATTGGTCACACTTGCATAACCCACTCCTACGTACAAAAGGGTGAAGATCCACTGTTTATGTTACTTGCAGCGAATCATTTACAGTAAAGCACTTTCTAATCATTTTGATTTCCAACCTACATGTGATCATTACTAAAATGTTCAGCACACGTAAGAGGTTTTTAATACAGTAAATGTGTCCTACAGTTTAAACTCACTGAAATAAGTAAACATTTATTCCAAAATATAGCTTTTGTGTTATCACTTTGAGTATATTTTGTGCCAAGATATGTACTGTCATTCATCCTAAGTACCTTAATTTATCTAATTATTTAATAGCAAACAATATTTTCATTTCCCATTGATTGGGAACCTTCATATAATTTATTACTCTCACCATCTCATCATTTTGCTTTTAATTGTTTGGTCTAATTATTGCTGGTTGATTATGAACCTTTTATCAGTTGTAAATAATTTAGCATACAACCTTTTCTGTGTTGCTAAATAGCCTCACTGTGCTGGTGCAATCAATCAACCATCTGAATTAGCCTCTTAATGTTGTACATTTTTCAGTACATAATTCCTTTTTTAGTTCTAGGCAAGAAAATGCTGATACCAGATATTTTAATGACCAATGTGCAGGTTATCAATGTTTTACTATGTGTGGATTGATACACAGTTTAGGTTAATGCTTGTTTTAAGCTAACCCTAGGCATTACACACAGCACCAAAATAAATTCCTTTTTCTAACATCTGCCTCTGATCCTGCAAAAAGCAGCAAAAGGTCACAGACAACATTCAGCCCATTGTTGCTTCTTCTGTTAGCAGAGAGAGATATTCAAGATACCCGAGGTATTCAATTGTGAGTTGTTAAATGGTTAATGTCTAGAAGCCACCAAACAAAAATATAAAAAGAAGAAAGTAATGGCTCCAAAGACTGGTGACTGCTTAATACAGACTCACTTATTTATCATTTGGTTGTAGTAATGTGTAGCTTTATGAGAGAGATGATAGTTTAGTATAATCAATCTTCATACAGCTTTTAGGATGAAATTAAACCATACATATATAGTATATAATCATATTTTATTAAATTCCATATGCCATGCAAAATTTAACTGATTAAACATCTCTCCAAATCTAAAATTGTTAAATGTACTTAATAGGAAACGTTTCTGTGCCAACATTTGATATTGTGTGTGTGTTGCAGTGATGGTTGAAGAACTCATGGGCTTTGAGATGAAGAAAATCGTTGCCTTGGGCCTGATCAAATATGATACATTTGCAGATGACCTTACTGATTGTAATGCAACCCTAGATGAGATTTGTAATGTAACCACTCTTCTGTATAGAAATTCAGATTGTATTGTGAGATGCAGTGTTAATTGTGTTTATCTAGGACCCTGTTTACAACTGATGCTCATGTACAATAGATTGATAGGAATAATTTGTGCTGGTTCCTTCAAATTTTTGTCTTGTTTAATCAACAGCTGCTTTTAATATTTTTTTACTTACATGGAGTAACTTGTGCTAGAACAAGATTATCTGTTCACTTATTTAAACAGGAATACATTCATGAGGGATTACCCAAAACCACCACTTGTGGTGTCAACAAAAGTAAGCATTAAAACTTTAGTTTGAAATTTAATGATTTTAGTGCAATTGGTACTTCTTCATTTAT
The DNA here is from genome assembly GCA_016617855.1 of Megalonaias nervosa. Lineage (NCBI taxonomy): Eukaryota > Metazoa > Mollusca > Bivalvia > Unionida > Unionidae > Megalonaias > Megalonaias nervosa. The sequence continues at coordinate 21,838 of JAECUM010090688.1, forward strand.
CACTAAAGTAAATAACATCCAGTGACTGGTCTTTAATTATGTTTTTATGACCATCAAGTTTTGAGTTTGTGGGATTTTTTTGGCTAAACAATATCACAAGTAAAATAATACCATTCAGAAAACTGTTGGTGTGGTGGGTTGATTTTTGCTAAGTAACATAATACGGGTGAAAGAATGTAAATTTGACAGATTTGGCTATTCATGATCCCTTTCACTGTTGTACACGAACTGCTCTGAATAATCTGTGTAATATTTATCTGATTTTCCTCTTTGCATGTCACTAGAGAATTTATATTAACTTCTGAAATGTTATCTCATTAATTACTGAGACTGCCTTTAAAACGGATTTCCTATCTAAACGGGAATATCCAAGGAAAACAACCACAATTAGAGCTAAGCAACATTCTAATGATGTTACTACAATAGGATATAATTGACATTAATTTGAGTTGCCTCCCTTGATATAACAAAAGTTGACATAAAAGACCAGCAAATTAATATTAGTACAACCATAAAGTATGTAATCCACACTATATTTGGTAGCACTGAATACAACATTAGGCCATAAGCATGTAGTGAAATGCCATCAAGCCAGAAATAGGTCACAACTGAACTGAAAATTTTTCTCAAAACAAGTCTTTGAATTGAATACTATCATACAAATAAAGATTGGAAATTCCAAATGCTTTATTTATATGATAAGCCCATTCTTATCATAATCCTATCCCCACTGTCACAAACTTTGATTTGCTTCATTTTAGTAAGGAACTGGTCATGTGGAAAGATAGATTTAGTTCAATTAGCCAGAGTTCAATTAGCCTGTTAATTGAATAATGGTAAGATACAGCAAATTTTTCTCTTATTTATGAATGACTGGTACTTTACTAAAATCACAAAGCAGCATTAGCAATACTTGCTTTGATCACTGAAAAGTCATCAGTTGAAAATTTTAAAATGGCTCTGTTTTTCAAAAATTAAACTTCACTGTTGCGGCAATTAACAATCAAAGAAAACTTATGACATTAGCAGCAGAGAGGGTGAACCCTACAACTTTGTAGAGACCTTATTTTTGAAAATTAAGGGTTCCTACGAGGGTTTTAAAAAAACATTTTTGCCTTAATAATGAAAACTTCTTTAATTGACCAGATTTTTTCACAATCTGGTCACTACGCGTATGTCCTTCACCCTCTCTGCTGCTATAAATTAAACAGCCATTATAGATATTATCAATAATGAGTATTGGAGAACCACACTCAGCTAAATTAGCTCGAGAGCGACTAGAGGCAATTAAAAAATATCTACCCGTTCGTGATTCTGTTAAGCAACAACTACAATCGCGTCAAGAATCTCAAGTGGAATTTACAGAGGGTACAGAAAAATTATTTAAGCCGATTGTCGAACCAACAAAAGAAATCGTTACAGCAACCGAAGCAACACAAAGAGCTCTTGCAACATTGCCTGCTGATATTGCTGGCCGTATTCAAGCAGCTCAACCACCACCACAAGCACCACCACAAGCACCACCACAACCACCAATAACCAGAACTAAGATAATAGATAAATTTACGCCTGAAGGTATTGCTGCTACCAGGGACACAAACCAAATACTTGATATTGCCGCGTATGGATATCATGAAAGACAAAAATATGTAAAAACAGAACATTGTAAATCATTAAGATCTGCCGATTGGATCAGAGATATATATCGCGTCGCTACTGGTATTCCAGAAATCAGATCTAGTGAAGATATTGACGATTTTAACAGATTTGGCATGGCTGTAAATAGATATGTAGAAGAGGTTGAACAAGGTAAACGATTACGACCACCACAATTTGAATTACCACCACCACAATTTGAATTATCACCACCACAATTTGAATTATCACAACCACAATTTGAATTATCACCGATATTAACACCGGTTTCTAAAATAGAACGAAAAGTACGAGATACAACAAACAGAAAAACTAATACAAAAACAACGAAAAGCACCAAAATCATTTCGTGATTATCCAGTATCACCAAAAAAATCACGAATACCAGTTCTATCTCCTACATCAAAGAAAACAACACCACCGAAACCAATTGAAGAAGAGGAAGAAGAAGAATTTCAAGACGATCCTGGCGCAACTGGAAGTGGTTTAGGAAGTGGTCTTATTACTTGCCCCAATAATGTCCTTGCTGATGTCGATCGATTAGAAATTCTCATCGGAGGAAAACGAGCTGGTAATAATTCCCCAGAAATCATTAATGAAGCAGCTGATATTTGCAAACGATTATTTAGTGGCGGCATCATGGATATTAATGTGCATCGATCCCTCATTAATGAAATCGCCGATGATTATTATAGTGATTAAGTATGTAATTAGTGATAAAAACAATTAATAATAACAATGATCGTGCATGGTACTCAACGTGGACCTACCATGGTCAGGGTAATAAACTCTCGATTACCTGTATACAGAGCAACCATCGGAGATGGACTAGGTGATGTTGTTCAGGGTCTGTTTACAAGAATAGCCCCAAAAGCAATACCGATTGCAAAGCAACTAGGAATGAAAGCTATTGATGTTGTTCGTGAAAAAGGTGTAAGCGCTGTTGGTAATCTCGCTAGCAAAGCATTCTCAGCAATTAAAGATAGACTATCACGATTAATACGCAGACCACTTGCGGTCCGACCTCAACCTGTGAAATTGCCCAGCACTGAAGTGATGCCAGCAAATGTCAGTAAAATAATAAATCAAGCAGCTAATCAAAAACTAGCGGAGTTAGCTGATATCCCGATGTCGGAAAAGGAAAAAAATATAACCGCTAGTCTGATAGCAGGAAGTGGTCTTCGAGTTAGACGAAGACGATAATAATAAAGATGTTTAAGCGCATATCTGACCCCGCGTTTGACATGGACGCACCAGTACTCAAAGATGAGTCTGTGCGCGATTATCAGTATTATTCTTACGACGCACGAATTCCAGATCAGCGTGGACGAATTGAACTACAGGTTCAGGATACAAGTAGATATTTCTTACCCGCTGAAGCATTTATCGAATTTGAAGGTGAAATTATAAGGACAAATGATGTCGAATACGTCGCTGATATTAGGATTGGTTTTGTTAATAATGGTATTATGGCGTTATTTGACAGTGCTACGTACATGATTGATGGAAAAAATATTGAATCAATCCAGAAAGACGTTGATGTTGCTACAACAATACTAGGCCTTGCAAGATACAGCGACGATTATTCAAGATCAGCGGGTCCATCAATGATGTTTGTCAAGGATACTTCTGACCATCCTGACAGTAGAAATCAAGTCTTTCGACAGCCCAATAATCGAGCTGTTGCTCCTGCTGGTGCTGATGTTGAAGATCTACCTTTTTCAAATCCAGAATTTAACTTAGGATTTACAGCACGTAGATCAATGTTAAGAGGCAATAGGAGAAGATTTTCATGTGCAATTCCACTGTCACATATTTTTGGATTCAGTAGAAATGTCAGAAAAGTAATTTTCGGAGCCAAACACACAGTTGTACTTGTACGAAAAGGCGATGATAATGATGCATTATGGAGACCTATTGGTGATGCTGGTAAAGTAATACTAACAAAACTTTCCCTGTGGATGCCAGTGATGACTCCGTCAATATCCGAAGATGACCGGTTGTTATCTTTTATGAGTCAAGGCGGTAAATCAACGTTGTCATGGTTAACAATGACCACAGATGCTGTTCAGAGTGCAATTGATGGTTTATTTACATGGCAGATAGCTTCTCAGCAAGGTGTTTCTGCACCAAGACATATATTTATTGCGTTTCAAAATGCTGCACGAATAAACTCTCAAACACATAGTCATATGATATTTGACCAACTCGGTGTTTCTGAGATTTCATTAAGGATAAATGGACATCAAGAACCATCCGAGGATATATTACTGAATTTTGGAAATAATCATGTAGCACGTGCATATCATCGTCTCATGTCGTTCATGGGTCGTGATCAAAACATTGATACTGGTTTACAAATATCGCAGCTAGATTTTACATCGCTGCATCCGATTTATTACTTTTCACTAGAACATTTAGATTTAACCAGACAATCTGTTGTAGATATTCATCTTCGAGCTCGTGTAACAATAGGAGCTATTGCAAATTACAGAGCAATTGCAGTTATACTCAGCGATAAATCGATGTTACTCGAAGGTGTTGGTGGACGAATGAGAGTTATTGATGCTCCAGTAGAAAATATGTAATTAGATCGTTCATAATATTAATAATGTCATATCATCACGTTAGTGTGAGTCTGACTCCTGGTCAGATTAAAAGGCTGCAATCAGCATCAAAAAATAATTGTGGAATAAAAATATCGCTAAAGCGAGAACAGATGACCGGTGCAAATAAACTGTCGTTGACCGAGCGTCAGTTTAAAACTTCAACGACGCTAAAAAATCAAATAAAGGCGTCAAACTTAATCTTTCTGCGGGCGCCATCAAAGATATTGCTAAAACGGGTGGTATATTTCCACTTCTCGCAGCAATACCAGCATTAATAGCAGCTGCAGCCCCAGCTGTTGCAAAGGCAGCTGCGCTAGGTGCTGTTGGAACTGCTGCTGGAATGGCATTAAAGAAAGCAACCGGACAGGGAATTATGCACGCAGAAAATTTAAAAAAAAGATCACGACAAAAGCAACACGGAAGACGTCTAAGAGCACCAAACGTACCACAGCCGGGCCGTCTAAGATTATCAGGCCCAGCATACGGTCGGGGTCTAAGATTACCAGGGACCCCACACTGGTACGGAAAAGGCCTAAGATTACCAGGGACAGTTTACTAATATCACCTATGTCCAATTTTGTTTTACTTAATGCTGCTAAGCAATTAAAAATAAAAAATTTTATAGGTGTTTTTATGCGCGATCAATTACCTACCGTTGCAATGCAACATGAAACCGGTATTATTAATCTCGATAAAAATTCTGGCCCAGGCACGCACTGGGTCGCATATGCAATTGATCCACGTGGAATTATTTATTTTGATTCGTATGGATTAGCACCACCGAAAGAATTTCTTCATTACGTTAGCAATAATGCTGCTCCAATCTGGTATTCAACGCTACCGACACAAAAAATAACTGATCCTCCAATATGCGGCCGTGAAACCCTCGCTATGCTTGATGCTGTATCAAAATCAACGGCACCGCCTCATAAAGTCGTACACGCGTTCACTACACTACGTCATAGTACTTAAACTGATATCAGTAAATATAATGGCAGATATTTACGGAAGATCCTCAGGTAGAGCTCAGAAGGTCGATTTATCTAAATATGCAACCATTGATCAGCTCAGAAATGAAATCGATGATTTATTAAATATAACAAGTGTGGATCAAAATGAAGTCGTCGTTTTTCAGGACAAACAAGGACGATTAAAAACGAGTAACATACAACTACCAGATGTACTTGTACGAATTCCAAACGCGGTTGTTAATAATGTCGTTACTTTCACTGATCAGGGTAAAATACAGGATTCCGGTAAGTCGGTTAACGACTATGTTAAGAAAACTGGTGATGTATTTACCGGTGACATTATTATGTCAGGAAGAAAAATTACGTATCTTGGAGATCCAATCGCAGATACAGACGCAGCAACAAAAAAATACGTCGATGATCAAGAATCCAAATACGTGTCAGTGCGCGGTGGTATAATGCGTGCATTTCTCAACATGAATAGTAATGGTATTAATAATCTCAGAACACCAGAAACAGATTTCGACGCTGCAACGAAGAAATACGTCGACGATAGGGAAATTCCAATAACGACTTCGTTAACGACTATCAATGATGGAATTGCTGCATTTAGAACTGAATATAATAATCACATACAAACATTTCTAAATTTTCGTAGAAATGTAAACAGAAATATTAACGAATTTTTTGGAACTCCACCAACTGTTATTATTAATCTCGCTGACATTAACGCAAGATTCAACGATATCATTAGTGGTATTCCTAATATTATTCAAAAAACTAATCTCGTTAAAATTCCTCACAAGCAGATCATTAATATCGTGTACACAGTCGCATCAGGAAAAGCAACATGGACACCGGAAAATAACACCCTTAAACATACCGCAGAGGTCACTGGTGTATACAGATTATCTATATTTTGTGCTGAAAAATTTACTATATTTACCACATTTACATGGCGTCATTCAACCGATAGTTTTTCTGGAACTGTGTCTATAGTGTTAAACAAAGATGTCGAGGAAACGTTTATGTTAATAGCGAATGATAAAAAGTTAACCGCAGCGACTTATTGGTGGTGTATTGAGTTTGTAGCTGAAACTCCCGAATTAGTTACTTAAATAAGTATAATGAATCAAGAGTCATTTATCGACGTTCAACGTCACAGATACATTCAAGTATGTGAGTGTCAAACTAAACTAAAAAATATCATCGACGATTACACGATTAAGGTAAAAAAATATCGTCGTCGTATGGTCGTTATTGATATAATGGTATACTCGGTTTCTGCTGTTATTGCTGGAACTGGATTATTATTATCAACAATAACGATGACAGCGCCTGCAGTTGTAACGATTATAGTTTCAACGGCAACAACATGTGCAGGTATTTTCAGTATTATCTCTAAAAAAATATCTACGTGTACGAATGATAAACTAAACGAGTACGTGATGAAATTGCACACAGCAACAGCCGCATACACTAAATTATGCTCGTATATTTCAGCGTATCTCAGTGATGGTAAAATATCTGATGAGGAGTTCGTAACGATAATGAAAACCTACGATGAAGCATTCATAGTGGAACGCGATGTGTTCTCTAGTGACAATAACGGAAAGATGGAGAATTAAATAATAACGATAATAATAATGTCAGAGTCGCAATTACTTCAGCAGATCGTGGCTAATACAACGCCGTCAAAAACTACTATGATATCATTAAGTTCAACCAATCCTGAATTTAGCGTTAATTTTCCGACTGCAATTCCAGCAAAGGAAATAGCATTAGCGCAATTACGAGTTTATTATAGTTGGCCTAATATTAGATCAAAACCGTTTGGTGGACAACAGCCAAATAATTCACTGGTATTTGCGAATAAAAATAAACCGGATGGAACACCTGATTGGCAGGTTGTTGGAATTTCAACGGGCAGTTATCAAATAGAACAGATTAATGATGAATTCCAACGCAGAATTAAATCTATCACAGGGAAGAATCTAAAATAGCGATTACTGTTTATGAACCAACACTATCAGCGGCGATTGAAATAAATTCTCCTGATTACCTCGTAGATATTTATCAGAGTTCGATCAGATCAGTGTTAGGATGGCCTGAAGTCGCACCTGTTTATAATGGAGTTTCAGAACCAACTAAAAATGAGTTTAAAACGAGTGAAGAAAAATTCATTAAAAATCCAGAATATCGAAATAAATATCCATGGAATTATATAACATTTAAAAATGATCCAAACGATGATACATACTACTTTACCGATTTTGACGGTAAAAGGATCCCCAAGATAATTAGATCAATATTTACTATTATCAAGACGCCAGGGGCGCGAGATCGAGATAGTGTTGATGAAAATTTATTAAATGGTTTTTAGATACTCTTAAACCTGAATACGATAAAATGTTTAATGATTTAAGAAATTTACTTATTTCATTATCACAACATTATAATGAAAGTGTAAAGCAGCAAATAATCGAGTCAATAAAACATTTAAATGGTATGTTATTCGATTTATATATCGCCGATCGAAGTATTATGAAAGCTACAACTACTGAATTAGATAGTCCTTACACAAGACCAAATTTGAAGAAATTATTTCTTAATCATTATAAAATAACAGAAAAAGATTTACAAACATTTGTTATACCAGATTTAAATAACGCTGAAATGAAGAAATCATTAAGTGATCTTATTGAAGAATATTATCCGGGAGTAATTGAATCGTGGAAAAAAATAGCCCCACCACCGGTTATACTAAAATACAATAACAATCCCTTTGGTGCCGGTAGACATATATCGCCGGACATTGTAAACATAACAACAACAATTGCAGTCAATCTAGTATGCGATGTTATTGAAGGTAGCTATCAGGTAGATCTTTCTAAATCTAGCCAAGCTCAGCAAGGGTATATACTATATTCATTTAGCCCTAAAGATCCACCAGGGTGGTTAATTGTAACTGAACCAATTAACCCCGTTTACCTGCGAGTTCATAATCCATTTCTGACAAGAATAAATTTCAAACTCACTGACCAGGCAGGAAACATTTTGGACACGAGGAACGAATCCCTAAATATAAACCTGTATGTACGCTCATAGAGCGTTTTTATTATAACAAAAAAAAATATCCGGATGTTTATAATTATTCTTTTGTTTACATAAAATCCGTGCACAATGAAATCTAGAAGACTTTGGCTGCATATTGATTATTCCATAACAGCTGTGCGTAAAGTTATTTTAAGAACCGCTATATAACTAAATCAATATCCGCTGTTACCGCCCACGCATAGACTCAGTGTTATACAGAATTATATATATTTTGGAAACTAGAAATATAAAATCTCATTTTAGACAGAAAAATGTGGTTTTTGTTAAGAATATTGTAGTTTTTAGGAATAACGATATGACTGACATATTGTTAAGGTTATTGGTAAACACATACTAACTTTTTCAATATGTATTTATAACAAGGTCCGATAGCTCAGTTGATAGCGCGTAGAAACTCTCATCCGGAGGGTCATGGTTCGAAACCCAAGAAGGATAAATTGTCTGCGGGGGCGATTTTATGCCAAAATTTATAATTTATTGGGGGCTCCAGCCACCCCCGTCTTCAGAGTACACCAATCCACTACGTCAACACGTGGTGGATTCACTTTTGTGAATCACCCATTGGTTGATCGTTATGGGTTGGTGTGCTGGCGTGAAGACGGCATTTCATCATCATCATCATCATATCATCATCATATCATCTCATCAAAAATATACAGCGGGGGGTGATATGAGGTCGTGACCTTGTGACTTCACTAAAGGGGTACCCCACACAGGGCCATTCCAAAAAACACAATCGCAAACTAAAAATAAACCTAATGAGATTCCAGGTCACAAAGACCAATCAGCCTTTGAGTTCTTAGAGTTTCGGTTACGGATATCTAGGAATTCTTGTAAGGCAATAAATAGAATCTGATTGGTCACTAAAATAAGACCTACACGTACAGACAACCCTCTGAGCCTCTAAAGTTTCGGTTACGGATATTTAGGGGTCTCTTTGGGGGTAAATGTCTAAACAAAGATTCGGAACCTCATTAGGTTTATCTGATACAACTATGGAATGGTAGACCGAATGTCACCCCGCGCTGTATATTTTTGTTTATTTTTTATATTAAATATAAAAAATAAATATATATAATGAACCATGAAAACATCAATGATATTATCTGTGCTATTAAAACACTAAAACATAACGGAATAAAAATATCTGATAATCTCGACCCTCAGAAAATCATGTGCGATTTTGAATTACTGCAACAGAGAAAATTTGATAATAAATATACACTATCTTCAAACTACAGATTTATAAAATTAATTTATCAATCTATGCTTGAATCACTAGCTATAGTAAACGACAATCAGGTAAAGCTATTTGCACCTCTTGCACGTTCTATCGAAAATATTAAATCCGAACTGTCTCACGAGTACGAAAGAAAAAAGATTGTGGATAATCGTGTAATGCAATTAAGAAAAATTATGCTATCTGATTCTGTAAAAAAATGATAATGACGCTGAGAGCGGTGAAGGTGAACCCCTGACAGAGTCAGTGACTGTAATTATGGCTAAACAAAACCCTTGGGAAAATTAACGTTTCAGTAGGTATCTCTCATGGATGTTTCGCATTGTGGATACCTCATATTATATCCCAACCATGTTTCAGTAGGTATCATTTGGTAACATTAAAAATACGGTAGACTAAACGTATTGAAAATTTATTTTTTGTGTAAATCTTTTGGAAAAGGAAGATTTTTGTATATTTTCTGCGACAAATTGTACCGATCGTGGTACTATGTCAAAGTATTTGGCAGCAGAATTAATTGATTCAAAACTAATTTCCTCCCCAGTTTCTGTATTCACTGATTTAATAGCTCTCTTTCTGTATAATTTACACCTTCCTGTGTTTCCAAGCTTACAGTTTTCACTTTGCGTGATAATACGTAGATTTCCAAGTGAATTATCAAGCTTATCGCCGTTGATGTGGTCAACCACATACCCATTCTTGATTATTCCAAAAAAAACACTCGTAGGTAAATATATGAGATAAATATCTTTTTTTCTTGCCATTATCAGTAAATCTAAGATAACCAGTATTATCAATACTACCGACTGGTTTTTTCAATCTGCAGTTTCTAATCACACCATCTCGGGATGATTCATAATTAGTAATGATTGGATGTGACACAAACTCATTTTGTTCCATTTATATATAATATTTATTTGTCTAAATCATTGTTTTTTGAAAATCTAGCCAAATAATCTTCTTCGGTTTTTATAGGAGAGTCAGCGTTATTTTTTTTATCGTAATATCGTTTTAACTCTCTGTACTTTTTACCACCGCATTGCGCGCATAATTGAGTTTTTCCTCGCACCCCAGCACTACACACGATACACGGTTTTGGTCCTGTACTTCCATTTCTGACACATTGCATATGATAACTACAGTATTCATTCACGCATGTTCTGTTACACGGAGACGTATAACCGAGTTTTAACCAGTGGCATTGATTTGGTTGAATCATATACAAAAGATTAATGTTCAATTAAATATATACTTGCCCTAATTATAATATGGAGGAATTATCCGTTATTGAACCTTCCCTGCTAGATTTGACCTTGACAGACTATCAGAATATAAACTTAGTACTTCGATGCAGGATCTGGCATTAACGGATGAGGATGTAACCGAACGTATTCGTGAAGCAAAAAAAGAATTTCGTGACGATGGTGCAGTTCATGCATGGTCAACATTCAGAGTTGGAAATGTTACTAATATGATGAATGACAAACGAGGAAAAGTAATTATTAATCACCTTGATAATCAAAAATATTTTATTTTAATAAAATTTATTGTAAATACAGAAGAAGATATTTGGATTATTCGTGATAAGCGTGATCCAATCCGTGTGCAGTCCGGGGGTAATATTGTTCTTTTGAGTAATAAATCTAAACCCGGAATACTTACTGGCATTGATAAACCCTACTATATATACAAAGTTATCCAGCAACTGCAGTTGTATATGGAATATTTCCGCTGAATGATAAACCTAATGTTGCGGATCTCAAACCGATGAAAATATCAAGAATAAACTGTGTAGCTGAACGAGTTACAGAGCATTTTACAAATGCGATACGTGGTAATGGCTTAACAGATTTAAGACATAAAAAAATAAA